>RJWM01001031.1:119101-173421 GCA_004363535.1 Dasyprocta punctata
ACCCCGGAAAAAAAAAAAAAAAAAAAAAAATTGTAACTAGTTCATCAAGTGAATGTAATTTGTGTCTTTTTATCTTTTAAATTGGTTAAAAGCTTTATATTATCAGTCTTTTTTCCCTTAAATTGGATTGTTTTACTTTTATCTTTTTTTGACATTTTATAGCTACCTCAGCTTTCTCTTGACAATAGATGCCTCATATATATTTTTTTTCTTTCTTTAAATTCTGCCATGTGTCCTTATGGGCCAGGTATAGCTCTTCTTTCGTTTATGCGTGGATTTTTTTTTATTAAGTTCCAAACGATTCAGGCTTGATGTGGTAATGCACTTTTGTAATTCCTACACTATGGGAAGCTGAGGCAATAGGATCTCAAATTTGTGTACAGTTTGGACAGTTTAGCATCTTAACAAGAGCCCATCTCAAAAACAAACAACCATAAGGGTTGGGTGATATAGCTCAGTGTAAATGCCCTAGGTTCAAGCCTCAGTATCACCACCACCAAAAAAACTAAATTGACAATCTCTGTTCTTTAGCCGTATTCCTTTTGAATTATTTTGTACCATTTAATTCAGGCTTTCTGTATTCTTTATTTTGCTTCTCTCTTTATAGGTTCACTTTTTAAAAATTCTATTTTACTTTGCTACAAGTTATAAATTCTGTTTATAGTTTTTGAAATTTCACTATCCACGCCTTCAGTAAGTCTGAAATAATAACTTGATACCAACTTTAACAACAGAGAATTTGCAACACTTTCATTTTAATCAACTGTCACCTAATTTATGTGCAGAGAGTTTCTCAGGATTGTTAATCTCTTTTTCTAATCTATAATTAAAAGTTATTCTTATTTTAATTATGAAAAGAACAGGTTTTTTTTAAAGATATCTTATACATTTATCAAATTTTGGGCTTATGTTCTTCAGCTTTAGAACTTTCTCTGCTTTCTGAGGTTATTTTCCTTCCACTTGAAGTATTATGTAGGCTTTAAAGTTTCTCTTAATCAAGTTCTATCTTTGATAAACTCTCAACTGTTATTTATCAAAAATGTTTTTATTTTCATCTTTGCTTTTAAAAGATAATTTTGTAGCACACAACTCTAAGTTGATACTTATTTCTCAGCATCACTGAAGATGTGGCAATGACTTTTGTTTTCCATGGTGGTTTTTGAGGTATCAGTTTTCCACTGGCTCTCTTTCTTTTCTTTTATATCAATCTCTTTTCCTGTCCTGAAGCTTTTGACATTTTTTTCTTGGTCTTTAGTTGCAGTTTCACTGAAATATGTTCAGGTGTGAGTGTTAAGTTTTATTTGTTTGTTTATATCAGTAAGAGAGCACAGATCTGCTATGTCACATCTTCCTTCAATTGTCCTCACTCAGTGGATGAGTTTTACTTTTGCTCTCCACTTTCTGGTGGCTTCTTTTGCGCCAGTGGTAACCCTAGCTTTCCCACTACTAATCACAACCTGCTTTCAGCACCCTGATCTTGGAGTCTTCTTCAAAAATTCATTAATTGTTGATTATGCTTAGATTTCCTGCCCTTTTTTTTTTTCCTGCAAGTGAAGAAGATAATTCTTTGGCAAAGGCTTTGACTGCAGTTACTTGCTTTTGGCTATTGCAATCATTGATTTTTCTTTTTTTTCTGGTTTGTTTTTGGCTTTTGATTTACCAGACCTCTAGGTTTGGGAAATTCTTTTGTGTTTCTCACTCTCACCGTTCTAGAGGCACCTTGTTCATCAGAGGTGGACCATTTTCAGGTTCTCTAGTTTGTATTTTGGAGAGGAGAGAGAGTATGTAGCATCACATCAAGGACCTTTGCACTGAGCTAAACCCATAGCTGTCACCCCCTCTCCCATTTAAGACAAGATCTCTATAAATTTCCCAGGATGGACTCAAACTTGGGATACTCTTTCCTTATCCTCCCAGAATCCTAGGATTACAGGCATCCACTACCAAGTCAGATCAGAATTTCTAGTCCTGATTTTTCCCAGCATTATGACCTTAAGTTTAAGTATGGTTGCATTAATTTTCTAACAGTATTGCAACAAATTTCCACAAAGTTCACAGCCTTGAACACCAACCATTTATAACTCTGTAGGTCATAAGTCTCAGCAGGTGTGTTGGGTGATATGCTATGTACCCCCAAGTCCTCATATAATTTTGATGGGGCTGAGTTATTGGTTTGTTATTAGTTTGTTGTCTAGCACTGGGATTGGCAATGTGAGTGTTGTACCTGCCCAGGAGTGGAGCTGACATACTGCGTAAGGGAAGGTGGGTCTTCCCCTTCCACTCTCTCTCTCTCTCTCTCTCTCTCTCTCTCTCGCCAGCGCACCTTGCAGTTTGCAGCCACCATGAACAACAGCCCTGCCACCCCATGCTGACTTGAAGCCAACTAAGTGTGAACTGAAACTCCCGAAAAACTGTAAGAATAAACCTTTCCTTCCCTAATTTTGGGGGTCAGGTATTTTGTCTTGGCAATGAGTAAAAAGTAACCAAGACAGCAGGCTAAACTCCAAGGGGTCTGCAGGGATGTGATCCTTTTATAAGGCTCCAGGAAAGGATCAATCTCCATGCTTATGTGCATCGTTGTCAAAACTCAGTTTCTTGTAGTCGTAGGACTGTAATCTTGTTTTGTTGCTGGCTGTTTGTGGAGGGTCATTCCCAGTTCTAGAAATCACTTGTGTTCTTTGCCTTGTTGTCCCCCTTCTTCTATGTTTAATGCCAGCAGTTGCGGGTCTAGTCCCTCCTGTATCTCCATTATATACTCTTTCTTTCTCCATCTCATCTTTCAAACTTTTCTCAGCTTGAACAGGTTTTGAACTTTTGAGGATTCACACGATCAGCAGGGGTCCACATGAAAAATGCAGAATAATGTTCCTATCACAAAGCCCATAACTTTGACTGCATCTTTAGAATCTCTCTTGTCTCATAAGACAATATCCACAGATTTGGGAGTTTGAAGCCTAGACATGACAGGGAAGTGCACTATTCTTTCTGCTGCCATGACTTTTACCTCTGCATCTGTGCAAAGGGTCAAATGGCTTCTCATTTTTATTGTTGCAAAGATCTACTCACTGACTTGCATTGATGTTCAGTTGGTGAGTTGTGAAAACTTTACACATTTTAAAATAATACACAAATATGATATGTGAACAAAAGGGCTAATAAATCATGTGCTTATTAGCTTCCTTTTTGTCTCTGGGTTGCCAATGATCAGTCAAGGACCTACTGCTCAATAAATGTTTGCTAAGCAATCATATGAACTATTACTGTTTTTCAGGAGCATATCCTATATTTGTGGGGCTTTATGGACATGTAATTTATAGCATCTTCTTTAAGAGACAGAATAGGCAGTATTACATGTAGAATTAGATACAGTCCTTCACAGGGGCCTCTGCAAATGAAGGTCTTGAGATTTAAATTTCATTAGCTTCCCCAAGAATCTACCTCTGCTTTTCACTGGTTTTTTTTCTTTTGTCTTGCTCCATACCATTTCCTTCACTTGTTCTCATATTTAATTGCTGTTTTTTTAATATTCCTCATTTTAAACATAAAATTCCATGCCATTGGTCATGTCCTCCTTCTGGCCCAGTGTGACAGCAGCCATGTAAGAAGTGAATACACAATTAACATATTTATCATATATTCTTTGAATGTCTACAACATGCCGGGAACTGGACTGAGTTGTGGACACTGTGGTGACACCATGTGCTACATTTCACAAACTTTCTAATTCTGACCAAGAGAAACAGAATTCCCAAGGCCAGGGGGCCCTAGGCAGTGACGAATCTAATATCACCTGTGCAAAGCTCACTAGAACAGAATTAGAAGGGACTCTGTAAGAAGGGATGTCTCAAATCCAAGACAGGAGAATCCACAAATATGGTAAATAGTAGTATACTGAAAAGGCTAGAGAGCTGGAAGAGAGATCTTGCACATCTGATGAATGCGTTCAGGATCCCATGCAGAATCTACATGCTGAGGGCTTCAGAACAAAGTGGATCTAGCTGGGTGTGGCACCAAAAAGGAACTTCAGAGGGCTATGTGTCAGCTCTGAAATTGCTTCTAATAATTCACCTTGAAATCTTAATTTGGCATCAAAAGTCTTTCCAGAGATTTTTTTTCATCAATCTTTTTTTTTCCTAATGTCAAGACAAACTTGGGTTATTAATCTCTCATAGACACTGTGATGTTTGACACATATTGTATTACTAGGATAAATGGAATTATTAATAGAAATTCCAGGGAACCTGGAGGCTTCTGGGAGACATATTTAAAATGAAGGAGACAGGATTATTATATTTTCTGAAAAACAGAAAGTTATAGGGAGCACAAGCCACATAACTCTGGCTGGATCCAATACTGTGCTTCACATACACACAATTAATATTTGCTTGTCGAAGAATTGTGTGGACTTTTACATATCCAAGGAATTTTCATGTTTCTATCACTTTTTTTATATAGGGGAGGAGGTTGGTATTACTCATTTTGCATGAATTCATTCTTTAAACACTGGATATTGTTTATTTTTTCCCCAAAAGTTATGCTACGTATTGGAGACTCTAAAATGAGCAGATCATAATCTATGCCTTTTAAGTGTTCCTGGTGGGGGAGAACAAAAGATTGTCAAACAAAGAACACCACACATCTGGTGAACTGGACCATGGAGAAGGAAGGGCTCACTGGCCTAGAGAGGCCGGGCAAGACTTCCCCAAGGTTGACATTTTAGAGTTACGTCCTCAGTGGTATGTGGGACTTTGTAGGAAGATAGACATAGTGAGAAGAAGGAAGTAATTAGTTGAAGTGAAGGGGTTGTGAAGTTGGGGTGTAAAAAATTCATAGCTAAAAATTGTCAAGCAGTTTAGGTGTTTGCAGGGGTAGGACTGTGTGGCTATTCAGTAGTCACTAAGATTACGAAGACATGCAGGTCAGATCTCTTGATGCATTTCCTTGCTTCCTAACTAGCATTGTGTGCTGGAGTCTCAGTGTCTGGTAAATCACAGACAGTAAAATTCTACTGCATCAGGAGGAATAAATGTCAGGAAGAATATCACAAGATTCTTATTTGAAGTTGATCAACATTGGGTAAGAGAGGGAGTGTAGTCACTGATTTTTAAAATTTTTATGGAGCTGTAAGCACATCTATTTTTTAAAATTTTATTCTTTTAATTATGCTATCTCTTTTCTACTCTTTTTTGCTGTTTATCTTACACACACACACACACACACACACACACACATTATCAGTTTTCATAGCTAAATATCACTTGACCAAATTTTTCCTTCACAAGGTTTTAGCAAATTATGGGAGCTTTGATTGAATGAGTCTTGCTATTTTTTTCTCTAAGGTTTTTGCATTATTCTG
This sequence comes from Dasyprocta punctata, assembly GCA_004363535.1. Classification (NCBI taxonomy): domain Eukaryota; kingdom Metazoa; phylum Chordata; class Mammalia; order Rodentia; family Dasyproctidae; genus Dasyprocta; species Dasyprocta punctata. Next base: position 124,458 of record RJWM01001031.1, read on the forward strand.
TTAATTAGTTTTGATTCGGTTTTTTGTACCTAGGTTTTGTCCTTGGTCATCCACTGTGTTGTTCTGATTGACAAACTTCTTGAATTTCTCAGAGATAAGTACACTCAGGAACTTCAAGCCTGGTTAGTTCACCTCTTATAATGAGCTCTCAGTACGTGGCCTGGAAAAATTTGAACAGAAACTCCTAAATTATAACTTTTAGCAAGTCTAAAACACCCATGAAATATCTGACTATCTTTCAACAATCATCTGTTCTTTGATTTCTTTCAACTAAAGCTGAAGTACTGAAAAGATAACATAATCTCTCCGCTTTGGTTTCCAATCCTTAGAACAATTTCCTAGTTGGCCAAAGTAAGAAAAGAGAAAATGTCTATAAATGAGATATAATAGTAATCCTTTCAACTGCATTGACTTTGATTAAAAGTGGGGGATTTTATACTGTATTAAAGAACACATGACAAAACACTCTCTCCCTTCTTAATTTATCTGACTGTGACTCATTTATTGCAATACTTAATTAGACTGCTGGATTTCAGTAAGTGGTTCTAGTTACCAGCAGGAACAACCAATGTTTACAATCCATTTACCCTTTGTAGAGACAGGGGACACTCTGAAAGGCATTTGAATAAGCATTTAGAGTGCAGATTTGATCAAGTTTATGGTCATTCCCTACATTCACTTGACTCTGATCTGACTTCTTCGGTGAGTGCAACCTTTCTTTAGGACTCTGTTCAGCCTGCTGCAGTCAGATTTTACTGTGTCCCACTCCTTCATAGTGTTCCTCTCAGTGGAGACAGAATTTAGTCTGTAAACCAAGCATACTAGTGAGTGGTAGCTTGTAAACATTTAAGTAACCCATTGCAAAAACAGTCATAGATACAGTGAGATTGTGTGCTCTACTTGGACAAAATGGATACATTTTTATTTATCTGCACAGAAAATATTTGACTCCAGATAATACATAGATGAAAAGAGAATTTTATTATCGCTTGCATTTTAGGGACAGATGGAGATACATATGACATTTCCAGGTTGTGGGGGTTTGAAACTAAATGGTCTATGTCTTCATCCCTGGTGATTCTAAATGTGTCCTCCTTTCTTTAAAATACACATTGGAGCTGGGCTTGGTGGTGCATGCCTTTAATCCCAACACTCAGAGGCTGAGGCAGAAGGATCATTGTGAGTTCAAGACCAGCCTGGGCTACAAAAGTGAATTCAAGGCCAGCCTGAACTGCATAGTGAGACTCTGTCTCAAAAAATAGGGCTGGGGATTTAGCTTAGTGGCCTAAGCACCTGCCTGGCAGGCGCGAGATTGTGAGTTAGATCCCCATACCAAAAGTAAATAAATAAAATAAAATACACATTAAACCTCAAAAAATGCCTTGTACCCAGAAATATTGCTATGTCTCTTCTGATATTTTAACTTTATAGAGACCATCTGAAAATATTCCTTTATGATGATTTTACCAGCTGCTTCAGCTTCACACACACACACACACACACACACACACACACACGATGAATTACATTACTAACAAGAGTATTTTCTTAACAGCATGGATTGAATAACAGGGTGGAGCGAGATGCAACGAAAAAGAAACTTGATTGCTTCTGTTTGAAATAACTATCTGATTAAAACAACAGCAACAATAATAACACCAGCAAAGACGAAAATATACTCTACCATACCCCCCAAATATACTCTACTATACCCCCCAATATACTCTACTATACCCCCCCAAAAAAAGTCTCACAACAATTTTCACTTTGGATGGACCATTTCCTTTGAAATGAAAAGAAAAAATGAAGCAGTTACACCATGGGTGTCCCTAGCACAAGACATATCCAACCTATAACTTCTGATTACTCAGGAATTCACAGAAAGTAAATCCAGATAGGATTAAGAAAGCCCCCAGGGGCTAACAAGTGGGAGAATATTTATCTGTTTATACCAAATAGTTGACTGAATAATGAATAACTATTAACTTAAATTGCAATAAACACAGTTATTTAACTGGAATTGAACAATTTGCATTTTTCTTTTCGTTTCTCTTTACCCAACCAGTCTCTGAACAGCATCTTCAGGGTATCTTGCAATAAGGATGACTATTCTCTCTCTCACTGAGTAAGAGCATTGTTTTCAACAATTTTCTGATCCTTTCATTTACTAAGACAGCACATATAGAAATAGACACTCATAGAAATATATTCCTGTTTGTGGAAGAGTAAAAGGGTGCTTTATCTAGAAATACATCTTTGATTGTAAAGCACAGTCATCCCTCACTACCTGCACATTTGTCCCAGTACCACTTGTAGAAACCAAATTCTGCAGATGCTTAAGTCTGTTATGTAAAATGTTAAATGATTTGTATATAACCTATGCACTTCTTCCCATACAGTTCAGACGATCTGTAAATATTTATAGTACTTAATAACATTTAAATGCTATATAAAATTTGTTCTACTGTATTATTTGGGGAATAATGACAAATTGTGTACATATTCAGTACACATACACAATTTTTTTCAAATATTTCCAACCTACAGTTGATTATATCTATGGTGATGGAATCTATGAATATAGAAGGCCAATCAAAATGTAACTAGGAAATAGAAGATCAGGTTTTAATGCAGACTTATGCTTTCCAATCACAAGTTACAGTGACGCTCCCTTTGGGCTACACACTTTGGCAATGAAAACATTGATATCAAGGTTGATCAAAGAATATCAGTTGGTGAATCAAAGAATATCACTTTTTTTCTCATTTATCCTTTGACTAGAATGACCCATTAGAGAATATATTGGTAGCTGGAATACCACCTTGGATATTTAAGAAGAAATTTCCCCTTACAAGAAGGGGTAAGAAGATGAGCAATGCCTTCTTGAAATTGTTATAGAGAGGAGCAACACAGGAAGGTGTGTTTTGGAGGGGAAAAAAAGGAGGTGTAAAGTGTGGAGGACCACCTGGATGACTCTCCTTGAAAGGAGAGCAATTATCTCCATTTTGGCTAAATCTGGCCCTATTTCCATGTGTTGATATGTACAGAGCTGCTAGGACTTTTCCTTACACTTTCAATTGGCTTTAAGCAATGTAAATTGGTTTGGCGGAGATGCTGATGTGTAGTCTTTGAAGCAACATGTCAGGTCTATGGTTCCCTGTCCCCATAGCTCCCAAAAAACATGTATGAGATGGGTGGGAAGGAGAATCAGGCTCCATGCTGTCAGCTGGGATCAAGCCTCAAGATAAGAGGCTATGAATTTCCAAAGCATGAAAGATTGCACATCACAGTTGAAGCACTGACCCCAAAACATTAGATACTACCTCAAATTGTGTTATGCTGAGCAAAGGGGATTGTGCACAAGAATTTAAGATATTAACTTGATCTAGAGCATGAAAGGCAGAGCTTATAGTCCCAATGTGATGAAGGGACTACAATTGTATTTTTGTATTTCTAGGGTATAGCTAGGAGAATAATTTGCAATATGACTCATGAATATTTTTCATACTGACTCTCTACTTCTCCTCTCATTCGACTCCAGAAAAGGGTGTGAAGAATCACAAAGTAGAAATAATTTGCCGATATTTTTAATGCTTTTCATTTGTTTAGCTGTTTATCTTTTAAAATCCTCAGAAAGGGGAGAGAATTGGCAAAATATCTTGGCTAAAACAGTAGGTGGACCTAGAAGGGGCTCCATAAAACCAGAAAGAAGCACCCAATCCTGCACAGAGAAACTGAGCTAGCTTGTATGTGGTTGCATGAAATTCAGAGTATTGGGTTGGAGTCCAGCCTCCAACTTTGAAGGGTTAGAGAAGCTTGGACATGGCCTGTCAGGTTACTTCTTCCCTTGAAATATAGAGACGACACCACTGCTTGGTGACATAGAGAGGGGGCCGTGAACAAGATGATGCATTAATCTCCATGGAAGTTTTACTGGAAGCACCATGGAGAAATTATTAATTCTCCATAAGGGATGAAAGTCAAGTGAGTAACATTTAATTTTAGCATTGAAGGTTAAACAGATCGGTGACAAGAAGACAAGACAAGAAGTAAAACAATGAGGCAGCCTCTACTAAGTAACAGGATAAGAACAACCATGGAGATCTAAATGATGCTATGTGCCACCTGCACTGAGCTGTCCCACATCAATGTCCACCCATAGTTCCTCGGTTTTCACCATTCTGGTTACCTGCAACCGGCCTGGGGTACCTGCAACTCTCCTACCTAAGACATCATACATGTGCATGCAACAAATGGGCTAGAAATGCTAGGTTGTGGATATTCTCCTTTGGCCAGTGAGAAATGGATTGAAGAATAAACACTCCACCTTCCCTTCCCTTGAAGGCAAATGGGTTGGGATTGGGTAACAAGCAGAAGTATTTCTCATCATCCCCCAAGATTCCTCTGTTGCCTTACTCTTATAATAAGCTTGATAATGTCCATCTTACTTTCTTCCTTTACCCCTTCCCCAGGTACTTATCACGGCTTCCTGGGACAAGTCAATGAATAATAAAATATGTGTTTTCAAATCTTTGTCTTAAGACCTGCTTCTGGGGAAATCAAAACAGACATTTGTTGCCAGCATAATGCATATGAAGAAGGTAGGCAGAAGCTCTTGGGGAAATCTGTTTAGCAATGGATAGTGATGCCTTTTGGGACATGCTGAGTATTTGGATAATACAGAGAAACATTAAAATCTAAACAGAGGAGAGGCTGAGAAGAAAGCAAAGCTGTATTTCATATTTACTTTTTAGAAAGCAGACCTGGCCAGCTTTATAATGAAATGGGTAAAAGGCATCATATTAAGGATGATGAATGAATCTATAGAAACATTCACATAAGTAATAATGAAACTTGAATTTGTGAGTTATAGAGAATTGGCAAAAAGCTGTATGAAGTGGAGATTAACTGGATATGGAATTCAAAAGAGGAAAATATACAGTTACTCATGAAGGCAATGTTTTTGGCTCTGACTGGTGGGTAGGTGATAAACCAATTGGTGAGGCTCGGTAACAAAGGAAGAAGAAAATGCTGACTCTTTGGTGTTTGTGGAAGATACAGATGGCAGTTTACCTGTTGTTGACCTTATTTTGAGCCAGGTGACAGGTGTGCCCTGGGGTGAAAACTCATCGTTTCTGCCCTTACCCAGCTTAACTGTGTAATGGAAAGATTGTAAATGCGATACAGATTGAGAAGACTATTTACATACAGGCGTTGGATGAAACTGCAGAAGTTTATTTCTTCACCTACATACATTAGTGAAATTCTTTTTTCATGGGCAAAAAGTGCTTTTGATTCAGAAAGATTGGATTGCAGAGTAGTGGTCCTGAAATTTTAAAAATTACAGTAATATATTTTTAAAGGAAAGGGGAAAAATGAGGGCAAGTCAAAATAATTATAGCTTTCTTGTTTAGTTTGATTTAAAATAAGACTATTCATGTTATATTGATTGTGGTCTTATACATCAGTGATTTCCCTGCTGTAACAAAATATCTAAGACCAGGTAATGTATGTAGAAAATACATTTATATCTTGCAACTCACTGGGAAGTCCAAGAGCTACTTCACTAGACCTTTTATCAATCTTGAGACAGTCTTGCTAACTGCTAGAATACACAGGTTGGGTTCCTATTGGCAAAGCCTTCTGGCTTGTACTGGAAGTGCACATCCAGCTCTCTTCCTCCCCAGTGTCATCAGGTACCTCAACCAAATCACCTAATCAGCTAATGCTGATTACCTTCCCTCCCTCCAAACCCTACTCTCAAAAATCATTAACATATGCATTTAGGGATGAAATTTCCAGCATATCACATTTCATGGGTTCTATTCAAACCAGAGACTATATCAGTGTTAGTGGAACTTCAATGGCAGAGAAACGAAAAATAAATACATTTCCTTTTCTTGATTCTATATGCCTAGTTTGTAAGTAACAATATTTATCTGGCTTCCTGGAAAGGAAGTAATGGATGAATTATGTTTTGAAATCCAGGGGAAAAATGCCCAAGAACATGTCCTATGTATTGAAGAATTCTTTTTTTAAGAAATGATAGTTTACTACAATAATCTTCCTTGCCAAAGGAAGGAAGTATAGAGTCCCAACCTGATAAACTACCAAAGAATCCTCTGCTTGCATTATAGGAACTATGGACCTTTATTTGCTTAACTGAAATAAGGTTATTTTGAATAGTTCGATCATTTTCTTGAATGTTTAGACTACTTTCATCCCTCTTTTATAACAGTGTAAGAGATATGGGACATTAGCCATGTCAATTACAAACTAGTGACTTTTGCTATTGGGAGTAATTTTTAAAATTATTGGAGCTATAATTTAAGTTATTTCTGATATCGTATATACTTATGAAACTTCATCACAACCAAATTCTTTCAGGATATTTGTATCAAGTGACATATATATATATATGTCAATTAATCAATAAGTATTTATAGAGATTTTTACTTATCAGGCCTTCCTCTGGGGAATGCTTCACAAGGGAATAACGTCTCTAATTTACTCACATTGTCAGTTAATGCTCCAAAGGGATTATTGTTTACTTGCCTTTGAAGAGCAGGCACAGCTATCAGGAAGATGCAGTAGAGACCAGCAAAGGAACATTTTTCGAAGAGTCCAGTCAGGCCTTTCTTACTCTCCCCAGGAGGACAAACTTGTAGGATGTGAGCCCCTGCAAGTTTTATCCCTTCTCTATGTTGCCATTTCTTCTGTGAGGATAATAATCTAATCCTATCTCACCTTAAAGAGATTTACACTTTGGGTTTGGTGAAGCCTTTATTAGAATCACATCTTCATCAGTCATGCGATAACAATATGTGACCATGTTTTGCTAGAGCTCTACACATGCACTGGACACAGTGGAGAGACCTGCTCTATGGGCCTCACAGAAACCTTGAGCATCATGGTCACAGCGCTCCTCATCCCTTTGGTACCAGAACCTTTGTATGGTCTTAAAAGATCATTGCAGACCTCAAGAGCTTTTCTTTATGTGGGCTATTGCTATGGAATTTTTGAAATTGCATTCATCAATATATTTAAAACAACAATAATCCCATTACAAGTTAAGCCTTATGAGGTGAGGTGCGAAGGTGGAGCCCTGTCCACTTAATTTGTGGGTCGTGCCCAATAAATATTGAGTATTCCACTCTGTTCTGCACTGAGTAAATAATAATGGGGAGTTGGGAGACACATGCAGTGAAACCCTTCAGTGAGCAACAGAGATTGGATCTCATGCACATGCAGAGACACTGTCTCTAGGAAGACCTCAGACTATTCATCTTTCAAAACTTCCCGGAAGGCAGAGTGAGTACAATGCTGTGGCTGGGCATGGAGATGCGGTGGTGGGAGTGTGAGGAAGTTCTAACTTCTTCATCTGTTTCAGTGAAATGGCAAGATCATGAGCTCAGCGTGACAGCAAAGTAGCATGTGGTGCAGATTTATAGAAACAAAGGTGAGCGTCACCCTGAGAATGGATTGGGAAAAGGTTGAATCAGTGGTTCTCAAAGGGTGGTCTCCAGACCAGCAGCACTGGCATCACTGGGTACCTTGATAATGATGTCAGTTCTTAAGACTTACTTCAGATCAGAAAGTTAGACTGTGACTCAGCAGTCCTCTTGCAAGCTCTCTAGATGATTTTGACACAGCCTGAAGATGGAGAACCACTGGAATGGAGAGTTGTCACATGATTGCTGAAGGATGCAGACCACCTTGAGTGTCAGGAGCACGCAGAGTGAGACCAGTCAGTACATGGCAGATCTTTCTTCATCCACAATCAGCTATTTTTATACAGTTGGCAGATCATTGGATTTACAAGGATAAAGGACTTATAGGCTATAGTCATTGTTCTATGAATTGAGATGTCCCCCTTCCCAAATCATATATTGAAATTGTGACCCACCCAGCACCTTAGAATGTGATCATATTTGTATTTAAGGCCTTTGCAGATATAAATAAGAATAAACGAGTACATTAGGGTGGGTACAAATTCAAGACAATTGCTTCTTCTGTCAGAAGAGGAGATTAGGACATAGACATGTACAGTGAGAAGACCAGGGCCAGAAAAGACAAATGAAGGAGAGAGATTTCAGAAGATAACATCTCGATCTTACATTTCTAGCCTCCAGAACATGGGAAAATAAATTTTTATTAAGTCACCAGCCTGTGTCTTTTGTTAAGTCAGCTTGAGCAGACTAATACAAGGACATAAGGAAAGTTTTATTTTCTAAATTTAAGATTAAAATGGTCTGATTTCACTTACAGGGCCAGTGCTTTAGTCCACCATGTACCCTCTCAAAGTCCCCTTGGATAAAGGGAAGCAACAAGAGCATCTCCCCAAGGGGATACTGGGGAGAGTAAGTGAGATGAATGCATGTGAAGCTTGAGCTCAGTACTCACCAACAATAGATTCTCAGAATTTTGGCGTGAAAAAATGTCAATCACCTCCCAGCAGCATGGGCAGGATGGTTCTCCCTTGTGAATTCACAGTTAGAGCCCAAATTGCAAAGTCACAGGAATTCAGGCTCAGAGGCTGACGGTATGAGGCATGTGTTCTGCAGCCTTGTGGCAATGCCCTTTTCTTGGTCTCTGGGATTGATTTCTGAAGCAGCCCTACAGGCCACACAGCAGGGTTGGGACTCCTGGATTGATTTTCTATGTTGACACAGCAGGCCAAGCCCTGTCTGGTTTATAAACTGATGCTATATTATTTCCAGGTCTTTTATGAGAGGAAGCCAGGAAAAACACTCTTGCAGGATTTTTTTTTTTCTTGTGTAGTTTGTTTGGGGAGGGGGAGACGTGGAGGTGAGGAGAGGGCATGGGAGGGGACTGAGAGCAATTTGTTTTCTCCTCCCAATTTTGTATTTAGCCATTTCAAAGTGTCATCACACTGGGAAAATACTGGCTAATTGGCAATATGATCGCTCCTTGTACAAGCCCCAATCAAGGCTCGGGGTACTGTTTACTGTGATTATCACTTCCAAGTGCAATGCTTTGTTGTATTTTTCCTCCACAAGCAGTTATTTGTTGGTAATAGATTTCTGTAAGCCAAATTATATCCTCCTTTAAAGAATCATTTTGGCTGTGTAGCTACAACACCCTTTTTCAGAAAGGGCTAATTATTATTGACAGAGATGTTAGAGAGGCAGATTCTCCCAGTTCTGGGCAATTGAATAACCTCTTGTCCCGGTTTACTTGGTGCAAAACTATCATTGAACCAGCATCCTTGATTTGTGTTTAAACTACAATAAAAATAAATGTGGTAAACCTCAGTTTATACAAAGTCTTGTTCTCCCATGATCTCAAAGCCAAGATTCTGCAAGTGTATTGTTTTTAGGTTGCACAGTCTTTATTTATAGGGTCACATGGTATAACGTTGCTCTCTAAAAGTGTTTTTTTTTTTTTTTTTTTTTGTCATTTTGGATTGGAGAACCAAACTGGTGCTTAATGTTTAAGTCAGTCTTACTTTTTTAAGAGCTTGGTTCATTTAGAGTTTAGTGTTTTTGTTTCAGTTGCATGTAACTTTGATTTAATAAGGTTCTTTTCCCACTACCTTTACATTTATTCAAAGATATTTTTCAAGAAAGTTTTGGACTTAAATATTTGTTTATGATGTTTTCTGTGGTGAGCGATTTAATGTTTTTTTACATCCATAAATTTATCTGCTTTTTTTCCTTTTTGTTGCAAGATGAAAATTTACATGGCTTTATCCCTCCTGTCCAATAGCTCAATAGGCTATTTCTATACCCTTCTATCCCACTGTAACTTGAAAAGCCTGTCCTACTATGTGGTACATTGTAATGTATTAATTAATATAAATATGTCTTTCTAGTTTCATGATTTGTAAGTTTATTTTTTTACCAATACCTTTTTAATTTCATGATTGGAATCTTAGAGTACTGTTATGGTTTGTATCCAGGTGCCCTCCCAAGCCTCATACAGTCATGGAGGCTGCTGAATCAAGCATTTGTGATTGGTTTGTTGTCTGGCACGGGGATTGGTGGTGTGAATACTGCACTGGCCCGCGGGCAGAGCCAGCATACTATATAAGGGAGAGAAGAAGGTGCTCTCCTCTTTGGCCCTTTTGCTCTTGTTGCTTGCAACCACCGTGAATGGCTGCCCCTCAGCTATGTCACCTTGCCTTGGAGCCAGCTGAGTATGGGCTGAAACCTCCAAAATCTGTAAGAAATAAACCTTTCCTTCCTTCATGTTGGGTGTCAGATATTTTGTCTCAACAGTGAGAGAAAAGTAACCAAGACAAGTACACTTTCACATATAGTAAGGATGATGCTTACCTCCTACTCTGATTTTTCAGTCTCAATTTGAAGTCACTTTTAGCAATTCAGTAAATACATTGCTAGATTTTTTCCCATGCATTTACACATGTGTGCTTTCAAAATACCTTGTCATTTTGTTTTGTTCTTACATAAATTATTATAATATACACATGGAGTTTTCTGCATATGGCTACTTAGCACCTATATTTACAACCACTTGTACACAATGGTGACCAAAACAAATCAAAAACACTGGACTTGGAGGGTTTGCATATTAGTGGAGAAAAGTAAAAAATGAACTTTCAACAAAATATTTAACCAAATAATTCAATAAATTAGAATATGGTAAATGTTTTGGAAAAGTAGAGTTGAGTAAGGAGTGGGAAATTTTCATGTAGTGAGGAGAACTGCAAATTTAAATATGATTGTCAGGTAAAGGTCACTGAAAGAATGAGATTTGTTCAAAATCTTGTAGTAGATAGTCTAAAACTTGATTTTAACACTTACAAATTTTGAATTTTTCTTTAATTTGCACATAGGGAGATTTTGTTCTTTTTATTGTTCTTTAATATTCTATAACACTTCAATGCTTCTTTCTTGGAAACTATTTAAGGGCTTAACAACTAAAAAGCTACTGGGTTTTTAACAGTTTAAAAACCCAATGAACAGTGTTTATTTATGAGATATAGAAATATGTAGCCAAATTGAACATATACATTATTTTTTCACATTATTGAAATACCTACAACTAATTTAGTATGAATTAGAGAAATAGTCATCATCTGGATAAATACAAAAACAGACAAAAACATTAAAAATGGTTATCAGTCAAATTAGCTCTTAAACTACAAAGCAAAAAATAAAGAAATGATCAATAAAATAATAATCAATTAGATATAGTCACATAGAAAATTTAGCAATATATAAAATATAAAGATACAAATTATAAACCCAGAATTAAAATGACAACAGAGATGACCGATGAGAATAGTCATCAATCCTATGAAATACAATAAAGGCAATATTCAGAACTAATTTTCTAATCCTTGAAACTTTTACTTGAAAACAGCATGGTTTAACATAAAGTATTATACTTAAAATATAGACAAAGAATAAGCAACATGCAAGTAAAATAGCAGACTTTGTAAGTGAAAAACAGTGAATTAAAATATAATTTAAAAATAGTTGGTAGTTTGGAAAGATCTGTATCAACTTACTTTGTAAGTTAGTTGAAATAAAGGAGTAAAAGGGATATAGTTACAAATAAAGGGAAAACAATTTAAATATAAAAGTTAGATGTCTGTGTAAAATAATGAATATATTTTTAAAAATCTAGAATCCAGATCAAATATATAGTTTCTGGAAAAATTACTCATGCAAATTGACTCAAAAAGTACAGATAATCTCAATAGACCAATTACCATAAAAGAAGCAAAACATTGTGAAATAGTCCATTAAAAGAAATTTTTAAAACTTTTAGTTTTAACCTGACTGATTAGACCCACCAATTCTCACTTATCCTTTCAAATAATATTATATATTGGTATATATATATATATATATACACACAAAAAAGTAAGAAATAAAAATGTATAATATTTTCTGTTGGACCAAGCTACATAATGCTTAACTAGGCTACATAGATGTTAGGCTACATAAATGTTTAACTACAAAATAGGAGGAAAGATTCCCCAGGCCAGTCCAATAAAGGAGGAATGGAAAAAACAGGGAGGGAAGAGAGTGTAAAAAAGAATTAAGATGTGCTATGTATGTGTAACTGCTCCCCATGAGAAATGGAATAATTATGTATTGCAAATATGTACTAATAAAAATGAGAAAAAAAGATAAATGAAATAAATGTTCACTACTTTAGAGCTCAGACAGAGTTGATGTAGCACAGCTTTCTAGTTTAAGTGGCTGCCTTAGTTACTTTCTTTGTTGCTAAGACAAAATACCTGACACCCAAAATTAAAGGAGGAAAGGTTTATTTAACTCACAGTTTGTAGAGGTTTCAGTTCACAGCTGGCTGGCTCCAAGGCAGGGTGGCATGGCGGGAGAACATTGAACATTGCAGAAGAGAAACAGTTCATTGAGGGCGAAAGGCAGCAAAGCAGTGAATTAGCAAAGAAGCAAGTGATGGCAACAACTTTCTTCTGTCCCTTATAGTCTATCTAAACTACTTGCCATTAGGGTGGGTAGCACTCACACCCAGGTGGACCTTCCCATTATCCACACCCAGCACTATGCCAAAACATCAGTGGACTAATTTAGCAATCACACAGTCTTGATGTCAGCATCACACACTTAATTCCAGCATCACACCCTAAATACAACTACCTCTGAAAAGTCCCACCTATGCCTGCATGAGGTTCTCAGGTGACATCTACACACAAGTCATAACAGTGGTCCACTATATTGTTATTGCAAAAACATTTTTTTCTCTCTACAACAGAACAGGAGCATCCATGGATCTGGTTCTGAGGACAAAAGAGAAAACTGCGTGAATAATTAGAGATGTGCTACATTTGCAGATAGCAAATTATCAATGAGGCAGAGGTATGAGGAAAGTGCATTGTGAGCAGCTTGCAGAATTGATTTTGATAGACAAAGAAGGAAGGGCGAAACAATATATATCATTCTTTATAGGCTTAAATGTGACTCTGCATCTACACATATTCTGAGAAGATCTCATTGAAAAATTTTAATCAAATGAAAAAGATGGGTTCTAAAATAGAAACAAAACCACAAGTAGGATAGTGTTCTTTCTTTAAATAAAAATAAGGAAAATACCATAAAAATTAAAATATATGTCTCTGGAAAATAAAAAATTCACAGAACAGTGCAAGTTTTTATTATCTAATAATATATTAATGATATATAAATGAATCAAATCTATTAATAAGATTAAAATAAAACTCGAAGTAATTGTTTTCATAAAACAAAAGCATGAAGAAGATATAGAAGAGTTCAGGAAAGATACAAAAGGGTCACACAAAAAAACATGAACTAACAATTTTGGGAGGTTTTATTTGGTACCAGGAATTGAACTCATGACCTTGCACTTGCCAGGCAGGTGCTGAACTGCAGAGTTATATCTCAGGCCCCAAACAAACAATTTAGAAAAGAAGTAGATGGTTAAAATTTATTTGAAAATATAATTCAAGAGAACTCTTGGACGAATTTGGTAACATGCCATATTATTAAGAATTTGGGAACACAAGTGTTTATATAGATTGAGGGTGAAGAGTCACTGGCATAATTTCTATGGAGAGTGAAATGGTAAGATTTGTTGAAAATTGTTTATGTAATTACTCTTTATTTCAGTAATTCTACTTCTAGGTTTTTTCCCTTCAGAAATAGTTGCACAAAAATAAAAAGATATAAGCCCAGTATTTATGTATATTATTTTGTTTATAGAAAATGATCAAAACCAAACTAAATACTGATCAATTAGGGAATACTAATTGTGTTAATATTCAAATAAAGAAAAGAGAATATTTTTAAACAATATAAATAAGTTTATATTGCTAAAGGCAAGATGGAAACACTTGATCAAGGAAGTGGTCATTTGGCTCCTGACTACCCAGTCAGATTCTTTACAAGTCTTCTTGGTAATCTAGGAATAAAGCTACTATAAACTCCTCTGCTTTCCAAATGTCCTCCTTGACCCCTGTCACCTTCCCCTAGGTACTCTCATATATCTTCATCCTCTAATCCATCATAACCCTATATTAAGAAAGGCATACATTCATTCTCTTTAATATGTAAGTGTCTAGTAAGGTTTAATATATAAATCTTTGAATTACTTACTAAGAAAACAGCAAAAGAACAAATATTTGACTGTAGAGCCTTAGTGTGACTTTCCCTGTTGATGTGCTAGTTTGTGTGTGGTATGCAGGGATACAGATGTAATCTTTTACATTGTTTCCCAAACCTTACAGTCTGCCTACTTATAATCCTGTCCTTGCTCAGAAAATACGTGTTTGCATACATTGGAAGTAAGATTTTTTTAAAAGTTCTTTTAGGTTATTTTTTATCTCCCATGGGTGTTTGTATAGAGAGTTCGTTTGTTTGTTTTATGTCCGTTCTGCCACATTAATGTGCCATACTGCATTCTACAAATGGCTTGGGAATTCAAGATAAGATTTTTTCAAATTCAATATTTTATGTGCAAATCATATATAAGCATCCTCTTGAGCGCTGTGAAAAACATTGGCTGAGCTCTTTTTCTCAGTTTAAGATTTATTGATAAAAAACAAAAACAAAACAACAAAAAAACATTTATTGGTAGCCTTCCCACCACATTTCTTAAAAATTTCACTCTCATTCTCTAGGTACCTCTGGTTTAAAAATTTAGCTGATTTTTTTCCTTTCTCTACAAAGTCTTCCACCTATGTACATTCGTTAAATATTATTTGCATATTGTTACCTTCACATGCTTAATTCTTTTAAAACACCATTGATTAATATATAATTATATTATACTTTATAATACAATATAATTGATATAATTGATTAATATAATATTTGCAAGTATGATAGCACATTGCCATATCATGTCCATAATTGGAATTCACTGACTTTGCAAAACTTTATAAAAATGTTGATGATATACCAAAAGAAGAAATCTCACTTGTGATTTCTTGCTTTGGAAACAGGCATTTCTGAGTTCTAGAATGGACCTGCTTCACTGTCTTCTGGGTTGGTCAATTTCCTCCTCCACCCTGACTGTTGCCCTCGATGGTAAGTTGCTCTCATTCACTAATTCTCAAGATTTTGAATGCATGCTCAGATGCCTTCTTTTGGGGGGCTGGAATAGATGGTTTTTCTCTTCCTGTTAACCATTTTTCCATGTTTTTCCCCTACCATTATTGTCTTTCCTTAGTGTCACTACTAGGTATAATGTATCTTCTACTAGTGTATGTGTGTGTGTGTGTGTGTGTGTGAGCGCACGCGTGTGTGTGTATGTGTGTGTGTATGTGAGTGCACGCATGTGTGTGTATGTGTGTGTGGTTCTCATCAATACTCAGACTCAATGTCAGTGGCACCTTCTAGAATGCAATGAAGTGGTTTTGCATTCAGGTTTTTCTACATTGTGTGGTGGCTCCTCAACTAGAGTGATAATATTACTTGTATTCAACGTATCTTTATATGCCCTCCCTTTGGAACCTAGAAAACCAACTACAAAATTGCTCAATGAATAGTGTTGATGACCCAGTTGATAACCCATAGTCCAGGCTTTGGGGTGTGGGAGGTTAAGTGGGTTTCTGCTGCATGTAACACTGAGTTTCCGAACCCTTCTCATCTTTCACCATCTCACACAGATTTTTAAAATGATGTTGACAAAAGGTAGAGCTAGTAGCTGGCTAGATCATGGTGAATATTTTGTTTCCTACTCTGAACATGAGCATTTACAAACAAAAAAATGTATTAGGAGACAATTCAGTAGCTTCTTTTTATTTGTCTATATGCTTTACAGGGTTGAGCAGAGGTGTTACTTCATTTAATAACCCTGAAAAAGAAGGTGATGCTTAAAACTACTTTTGGAGGGGTGAAAAGACCCATTGCTCCAGAATGCACACCTCCCTTGCATATCAAATATGCCAATAAATCATTTTCTCTTTATTATAAAGACACAAAAATTTTCAAAATTCATACAAGTTAGTATGTAGGATATGTCATGAGAAGATTTAAAAAGACACGTATTTGGTAAAATAAAACATAGTATATTTGGAGAAATACATTCTAAAATTTGTTTTCATTGGATATATCAAGATATCATGTGTAGCAAACCAATAATTATTTTTCAGTAGCTGTTATTCATTTTTATAAAAGCTTACATAGAATTATGCCTTAGCCATTTGCTGGTTTACAGAAGACAATTGTCCTTTTTGTGTGTTTCTGAAGTAAGACCTTTGCTTTTCTATTGGATGATGTCATACACAAATCTCAGGTCAGCACTCTTATTTCCAGGTAAAGCAGAAATCTCATTGGACATAAAATTTATGGATATTTCTCTTGCAATTCATAGGAAATTTGGTAAAATCAGATCAAAATAAGATACACAGGAATGAATTCTGTACACATTCCCAGAGCTTGTTTAATCTACCCATAAACAGTTCTTATAGCTGGAGGATAGCTGGGAAATCTAAGAAAGAAAGAACTACAAACTACTCTTTAAAAGGATACTGCACCTATCTTAAAATTGTATCCTGTTGGAAAAGATAGATTGCTGAAATAATTACAGAAGTTGACAATTTCTTCCTGAGAAAGTTAGAAAAGTTTCCTTTGTGCTTTATTCAGAGTAGAGGCAGCCTGAGTAAAAGGTCTTCATTGACCTAGATTCACTGTTTTCCTGTATGCCAATAACTCAAAAAAACCCAAATTTATGCATCTGACACTATCTCATCATAGATAACAATATTCCTGAATATATAGTGCAATATTTTTCAAGAAGAGCAAATCATTATGGGCATATTTTCTCATTAATCTTCCCATGCTGTTATCCCCAAATTTCAGGGTTGTGGGAATTGAGACTGAGTGAAGCGAAGTTTCTTACCCCAAAATAAGCACTGTGCTAAGTAAAGAGCTTGGAAATGAATTCCCAGAGAGCTCTTTGTGTTGGATAGAAGTTTTATTCTTCCACTTAGCAGTACTGAAATGTGTTCATGCACAAAGTATCACATACTTTAAATAACTAAGGATATATTTTAGGCCAATTAAATGTTGATCTAATTTATTTATAGTAGCCTGAATGTCTCATTTTGAAGATCAATACCTTACCAATATTGAGCCATGAAATATAAATTCTTTTGGATAAAAGAAAGCTGCTTGCCTATCACTTTATAGAACTTGGCTGTTAGCATCATGGACCTGCCATCTTTCCCATTGCCACAGGCTTTGATAATTTATTTTGCCAAGGGCAAAATTTATACTCATGGACCATTTCTATTCCAATAATGAATGCATTACTTTTCCTCAAGTGTACAGTGAAAAATTACTATGAAGTCATTATGTTGGCTCTGCTGATGGAGCTGGGGATGGGAAAATAGTCCTTTCTAACTTTTCAGAAAAAAAATTTCACTGTGTTTAGGACCTTATCCTTCCTTGGAGGTGCAAGATACAAATGAAAGCCACTCTGAAGAAAAGCCTTACTCAGTTTCGTTGGAGAAAAATCTTTCCAGTCTCTGTTGGGCCCTCCTCATAGAAGGGGGAAAGGTATACTTCCCAGACTCCTTTGCAACCAGGTTCTGCTGCTTAGATGTACTTGTGTAAAATCAGGATGAAACAGAGAACATTTTCTTGCAGCCACAGTTGCTAAAAGGCAAGCTTTGACAGTCGTGATGGTTCACAGGGTTTCAAAGTGACTTTCAAGAGACCAGTCACCAGGACCATTGGTGTGAGAAGGTTGTGGTGGCTGTCATTGTAGAAACTGGTAACAGTGGTTACTGCCCAACCTTTGGATTTCCTGTGTACTGGTATGATCTTGAAACTAAAAATTCAAGGGCAGCCCAGGACACTCATCCTTCTCGTCCTTACAAAGATTTTGCAACCATGCACTCCTCCATGTGAACTCACTTTCTCTTTGGTATGCCTGTTATGGTTTTGAAAAGTTGTGAATCAGCTAGTGAGGCAAGGGCTGTTCTTCCACTCTTCAGTACTGACAAATAGATAAATGAGTGTTCTGGTGTCACAGAGCAGGATACCCAGCACATTTGGATTTAAATACTGCTACTGACAATTAGTAACTCTGAAACACTGGTCTTCTCTTTCTCACCTTAAGAATAGATTGACTAATACCAACTTTACAAGAATATTGTGATTATTATGTGTGCGTGAAGTGTTGATTTAATTAGACTGATAATATTTGAGTTTAATAATAATATTTTTAAACCTGCTTACTGAAATTGGTTTAAATAATGTGAAAATTTATCATCTTATATGAAAGGGAGTGAATATGAAGGATGAGCTCCAGGAATGATATAATCTATGTCTCTGTAGGGTTAAAATGGCTCAATGATGTAAACAGACTCAGGACTGTATTTGAAAACAATGTTACACTGAAACATAGTCATATTATTGTGGTGACTTTTGCAGTACAATGACTGGATGGAGTATTTTCCATGAGAACCACGAACCTTCAGTCTGGCAAAGCTGAGTTGTTTACTATCTGACCCTTTGTAGAAAAAGTTTGGTCGCCCCTTAATACAAGCAGTGACATTATTATCCTTGCAGTAATTTTATTCTAAGGACAAATTTTTTCATGAACACAAGATGATTGCAGCAGCAATCAACAGCTGAAGGGTTCCTTGGTTATAAGTAACACGGAAGGAGGAGAAGGAGAGAGAGAGAGAGAGAGAGAGAGAGAGAGAGAGAGAGAGAGAGAGAGAGAGAGAAATAGGGCACATGTTTACCCATTTATCTCTGCCTTTCAATTGAATTAAATTATATCTATCACATGGTTACCACTCAACCAACAGCTGCTAAGGGCCCCACTACATTTGAATTGGTTTGTGTAAAACAGAATCCTGAATTGCACCCTAGAATTATTGATGTACTGCTCACCTGAAAACTTGAGGTTCTGCAAGGAAGAAGGGAAGCAGTAATGATTATGTGTGGGCAACGTGCATTGTCTTCTACAAACACTCAACGAAGCACCTGAAAACATTAGTGATACTCAATAACTTTTCAGCCTTTTACCCAACAGTGATGGTGCCTCTTTGGATCTGGAGAGATGATTCCAGAGCCAGGAGTTTGGAATCATTGTATTTCATGCTGGTTCAAGTAAACACTAGCTTGTAATCTTGGGGGAAAAAATCACTTCACTTTCTTCATTGGTATAAAAAAGGGTATAAACTAGATGCAATCTGGGGACCATTCTGGTTATTAAATAAAGGTACTAGCCAGGCATGGTGGTGCACACCTTTAATCCCAGCACTCGGGAGGCTGAGGTAGGAGGAGCGTTGTGAGTTCGAGGCCGGCTTGGGCTACAATGTGAGCACAAGACTGGCCTGAGCTACATAGAGCAACCCTGCCTCAAAAAACTAGGGCCGGGAGCTTGGTTCAGTGGCTTAAGCGCCTGCCCTGGCAGGCGTGAGGTTGTGAATTCGATCCCCGGTGCCACAAAAAAAAAAAAAAAAAAAAAAAAAAAAAAAAAAAAAAAAAAAAAAAAAAAAAAAAAAAAAAAAAAAAAAAAAAAAAAAAAAAAAAAAAAAAAAAAAAAAAAAAAAAAAAAAAAAAAAAAAAAATTAAATAAAGATACTCATTAAAAAATTTGGGTCTACCTAGTGCACTAGAATGTCTGAATTATTTCCCATATAATGCATTAATAGGATGCTTGGTGCAAGAATCCAAGGGAAAATGCCCTCGAGTTGAAAGGTCAGAGTGTGAGCTCACGTCCTGATAAATGCACATCCTGATGGGATTGAATGTCAGCCAGAGGTGGGAGAAGTACACTGCCATTCAACAGCTCATTCACTCACACATTGTTCAAGGCCCATTGTGTGCCAGACTCTGAGCTAAAGGAGCTAAAGGAGAAGGGGCCCTGACCTTGCAATATCTCCATTTATCTGAGTGATGGTGAATTGTCAGTAACAGCATGAACACAAAACAACTCAGTTTCAGACTGATGAATTGCTATGAAGACAATCATGCAGGTAAATATGATCGGATGTGACCATGGGATTACAGCACATCATGGGGTCACAGCAGACCCCTGCGAAGAGATCTTTCATTTATTCAGATGCGAACGTGCAAATCTGGGGGACCAGTTTCCCCCTCCTTTTAATGTATCTTGCCTGATTTTTACATTCCAATGATATGGTTATAATTTTCCATTTCTCTCCTAAGACTTTTCTCTGTTAAGAAGATTTACAGGTCTTCCCATGGGAAAGTGCTATGTGTTGGAAGAACGAAAGCTGAAGTGAAATTTTAAAATAGTTTTTGAGTTATTTCAGAATTACATAGCTATGACTTCTAAGGTTGTAAACTCTTCTTCGGCTGTTATAAAATTAAGCTCACATTTTCTAATTTTGGAAGTATATTTTAGGCAATAAAAACTAAAGTATCCAGAGACTTCTAGCAATCTTTATGTGCCAATCAAAATGAATAAAGAGGTAGAGAAACAGAAACTTATGACTGCTCCAGGTTCGGAGAAGGAACAAAATACTTCAAGGGACAGCCCCAGTCCCTTTGGTATGGAATCTAACCCGGAAATGACTTCTTCCTTCATGCAGGGCTATAGTATTTCCTACCCTTTCCATTCCTTGGCCCAACAATAGCTGGTAATGTTACAACTCAGTTCAACCTCTTGCCTCCAGGGGAAATGTCCTATACCGCATGCCACCTGCATCCATGCTTCCCGCCCTTGAATCCCTAAAACCTTGCTTTTACTTTTGAACATGTTTTTCAAAGCAGCTTATGAACATTTAGACATTAGAAAATATTGTTAATGTGACAATTGCAAAAAACCAGGTTAATCTGGAAGATACAAAGCAGTGTGGAAAAGAGTAATCCTGCCTTCAGGCAAAATTGACCCAGTTAATGTTTGTAATGATGCGTTTGCAAGGATTTTGAAAAGTCAGTTTGTCTTATCTGTGGCTGGTAAGTTAAATGATTAATTCAATTAATTTGGTGAGCCCCTCCTTTGCCTCAGGGGGGAAAAACTCGTAGCACTGCTTCAATGGTAAAACTGAAAATATCATTCATTTTTCATATGTAAATTATTAAGAGGAGTTCATAATGCAAAGATAAATTGTCACTGAGATATGTCTTCCATTCCTTTTGTGAGACAGGGTCTCACTAAATTGCTTGGGCAGTCCTTGAATTTGGAATTATGCTGCCTCAGCCTCCCAAGTAACTTGGCTTATAGGCATGCACCACTGAACTCAGCAACACTAAAACTTTTAAAGATAAAAATACAGTTGTACATTGGTTCATGAATGCTTTCATTTGCGAACAACTTGGTTCCCAAACAGAAGCATTTGGCAAAATTTTGTTTTTGTTTACAATCTCTGCATCAGTTGACAAGTATGTCTGTGGTAATCTTCACACACAAACATGGGCATCTTTTCCAAAATTGTAGAAGAAATTAAGTTTATCAGTGGCAGTGTGAACGAAATTGGTGGGGAAATAATACAAATATGTAAGTAACAGAAGCAAGCAATGATAATACTAAGATGTTTCACACGCTTAAAATACACCAGGTTCCACTTGGCAAAGAATCGGTCATGTAGCAGAGAATAAGAAGTCAATAGAAAGCAAGCCCTTCTTGTGAACCAGTGCCATGCATGGGCCACTGGCACTGGGGGGACAGCCAGACCCTAGTCGTTTCTCATGAGTCAGCACCATTCTTGAACTGTGGGAGAAGAGAACAAGAAGTCAACAAGAAGCAAGTCCTCCCTGCGAACCAGTGTCATGCATGGCCCACCACTGGAGGGACAGCCAGACCCCAGACCCCTCCAGCATGCAGGCTGGGAAACAAGAAGAGCCACCCACTCCCTCACCCCATAAGCAACTTATTGGTCCAGAAAAACACAGTCTGCAATGACAGCTATTGAGTTGAAATGCAATTTGATGCTTGCGGTGTTTGGTATTTCACTGACTTTGCAGGACTAGGATCCTGTGGTCTGATCATATGTTCAGAAGATAGCATACTTAGTGTGGCATCTATGGAGGTTCTCCTTCTGGAGGTGGTAGCCACTGTTAATTCCCTATTGTCTTGTTTTGTTGTGTTGGGTTTTACTCTGTTTTGTTTTGATTTATTTTGTTATATCTGATGGCATGGGCAGCTATTTCAAAGATGGCAAGATATATTATGGTATCCATTTTGGATTTACTGCATTCATCTTTTTTTTGTTGTTATTTGTTTGTTTGTTTGTTTGTTTTGTGGCACTGGGGATCAAACTCACAACCTTGTGCCTGCCAGACAGACGCTTAAGTCACTGAACAAAACTCCTGGTCCTAGTTTTTTTGAGACGGGGTCACACTATGCAGTTTAGGCCAGCTTCAAGCTCACACTGTAGCCCAGCTTGGCCTCAAACTCACAACACTCCTCCTACCTCAACCTTCCGAGTGCTGGGATTAAAAGCGTGCGCCACCATGCCCAGCTAATTGTTTTGTTTTTATTGGTTATTCCCAGGTGGTTTTCCATCCAAGTACTAACCAGGGTCAACCCTGCTTAGCTTCCAAGATCAGATGAGATTTGGTATGTTCAGGGTGATATTCTTTCTAACGAGGTACCTATTAATATAAGTCCCTCTCCTCCTTTGCTTAACGGTAATGCGCTGCAATTATAATTTTAATTTTCCAAGCAGTTCTAACTTGTCGTTCCTCAACTTTCCTTCATCAGAATTACCTTTGCTGCATTAAACTTCCAAGGTATAATAATTTCTACTATTGCTCTTTTTTCTCTGTATGACTTCCTGAAAGCAATACCCAGTAAGTAAGTGTCACCCAGGCAACCGGTCGAGTTAAATCGCCTTCTGTCTGGCCCTGAGCTTGTCCTCAGAAGAAACAATGCACACCCTCATGCTTCTGCTGAAGCTTCCAGACAGAAGTCCAGGTGTGTGGGGAGTCTCTGTGGGAAATTTTTAACACAATTGAGGGTAAACAAGCAATATACTTAGGAGAGGGAAATGGAAGATAAATAGTACATAAAGTACATAAAGTATTTATGATATGTCATTTGACTTTTTTCCTCTACAAATCTCTGAAGTTTGAAACACTTTGATGAAAGTATGAAGGCTCGAAGAAGAAGAATAACATGTGAGCACGCTTGGCTGGTGGTGGAACCACAAGTCCATTCATATAAAAATCTGCGATATGTTCTACATTTTGCCATGGGAGAATTTTATCTGGTTTTTAAATGTTAAATCTCTTAGTCATCATGAAGCTTATTACTAAAATTAAATATACATGCATCTAATTTTTGTAAACTATATTCTACATATGTCAGTACTAACCAGAATGTGATTATATAAATAAATGGTCATGCACATTCTTATTTCTATGGAAAAATGATTTTCATTTTAACTCTAAGTACTAAACATATTTTGCTGTGTCAGTGGTGGTAAGACCTTCCCTGGTGACAATGAATCAGTCTCCATGGCCAATAGAGAAGTAGAAACTACATGAGCATGTGAGAAAGAACCTTTGTACTTCTGAGAAGCAGAAGGCAACTCTCAACAACTGCCTGCATGATGGTAGATGAATGGTTCTCCTGTGATACGGGCTCTTCCCCTGTACACGTCAGAGAGTCCACCTGCTGCCTATCCTGAGCAGAGGAGATGGAACAATTTGAATGGCATTTACTTGCTATTATGGTTGCTAATTCTAGTAGAGTCTCCAATCAGGTATTTACTAAGCATGTTGACAAGAATTTTTATCCTTCATCATATGGTTGACTTTGTGGAAAAAATTTTCATCATCATTGGATCCTGATTGTGATCCCTCTCTTGGATTCCCTGAATTGGGAACCATAAGCCTTATTATTGGGATAGGTTCTATAACCATTGAGTTCTTCCAACCCACGCTGAATTGATTGTGACCTGTTTTTTATTGTGAACACATTTATTTGATTTTAACTACAAGTTACACTAGGAACCATAATTAATTCATTTGGACTTCAATTGGTCAGTCGCTTTTTATATTTTACTTCAGTTCTCTTGATCAGAATGAAATACAAATAGCAGCAATGAAGTTCAGTCTAATTTACTCGCTGGTTATGGCTTCTAAAGATAAAGTGAGAATGAAATTTTTTCATTAATCTTATTAATGGTTTTTTCAAATTATTCTCTTCTTTTTCACAACTGACTTGATCTTTTAAGCAGTATCTCTGTGAAAATGCATTTCCATATTTATTTATAAATTGTAAGGCAGTTGAACATATTTTATGTTCCCTACTTCACATTTGTGATTCAATTTTTGTTTTTGCTTTCAGATGTGACTATTTTGATGTAGTCATTAGCAATAACTCCAACATGGGGAATATTCTAGCAAAAACATGAAGGATTTTGATGCCCAAATCAAATGCAAAAACTGGATTTGAAATTTGTAATTTAATGTAGATGTAGAATAAGTTCCCAACTTTGAAATTAGTTATTTCTAAAAAAACTTCCTAGTTTAATTAGATATTTAAACTAACTTTTAAAGGCTAATTAACACAAGATAGTTTAAGAGTTTATATGTAATGAGGAAAGAGTCAATTATTAGTCTGAGTGTTCACGTTTCCCTCAAATTCACATGCTGAAATCCCACCCCCAAGATGATGGAATTAGGAAATGAGGGTTTTAGGAGGTGATTAGGTCTTGAGAGCAAGCCTTCATGAATGGGATTAATGCCTTTATTAGGGGCCAAGAGGAAGCCCTTGCCCCTTCACCAGGTGTGAGTACAACTGAACACAGCACCTAAGAACTTGGAAGAGGACCCTCACCACATTGCAAATCTGTTGGCAACTTGATCTTGGGCTTCCTTGCCCCCAGGACTGTGTGAAATAAACTTCTGTTGATTAAAGACCACCTATGGCAATTCATTATTGCAGCCTGAATGTACAACAGGCACTAATAATATGGCAACACAAAAACTGAGTAAATCTCATAATGTTACTTTTTTTTTTAGAATCTGTATGACTTAATAAAAGGCTTGTTCACTTAAAGGAAAAGGAAGAGATAGTAGAGATGTTTTCTAGATCTTCTAAAATCAAATTCAGGTTATTTCTAGTAACATTTGAATACAGATGAATTTTTTAAGTGTATGGGATTTTGAAAATAAGGGTGTTTCTATTAGTCCTATGTTGTATTTTCTGCTGAAATGAGGGCCATTTTCAGGATACATAAGGAAAAACGGAACAAATTTTAGTTAGGTAACTAGGGAAGGAAAAATCAGGGAAAGATCAGCAGTTTCAAGTGATAAAAACTAGAGAAAAAAAGTGCAGCATTTTTTATGCCTAGCACCCTTAAATGGGAGGAGAGGGGATGCTGAAACAAAAGTACCGTGTTACACTTCCCAAAAACAGTTGTGGCTGCATCTTGGCTAAGATGAGCTACTTCATGTCTTTACTGAGCAAAGATGGTGATAGAGAAGGCAAGGGAACTGGTCCCACATTAATCTTCTTTGTAAGAGATGTGTAGCAGCCAAGTTTTCATAATACATTACTTGGCTAGGGATATAACTCGTGGCACAAGCCACAAGCTCCTGCCTGGCAAGCATAAGGTCATGAGTTCAATTCCCAATTTAAAAAAAAAAGAAAAGAAGAGTAAAAGGAAATACACCTTCCTTCATAATATATTACTTGTCTGGATTTCTAAAACACAAATCCATAACAAATACTCCAGTTACTGCTTCTACAAAAGTTTTGGTAAATGGCCCGCTTTATCCCTCATAGAGCCTTATAGCAGGCAGTTTGCTGACATCTAGAAAAATCCTGTTTGACACAAATCATGTTTCTAGGTTAGGTTTATTCTCTTGCAATGTTCTGTGTTGTCATCATTTTAAAAAACTGTTACTTATCAGTTTCCTTGGTGATGGCCACTGCTATTCTAGAGCTTTCTTCTTTACCTTGATATTGAAAATCTGGGGTTTTTTTCTGCGAGTTCCTTATCTTTGGTCCAGTGAAAACTTGCTGAAGTGTCCCTGGGTTGACCCTATGTTTCCTAAGCACACCAGCTGGCTGTCCATCACCAGTGGCTGCATCTCTCCTATGTGAGCAATGGGCAAATCTTTCCGGAAATACTGGGGACTTACACACATCTCCATACTGGGATCACTGTGCTGATTTTTCTGTCTTCAGTGAGCTATTTATGAATAATCTGATAACTCAGGAAAGCATATTATTAAACTTCTGTAGACTTCATTTGTTTTCCTTGTGCTACTCTATGTTCAGCGTCATATATATATATATATATATATATATACACACACATATGATTTAAGTGTAGGCAATTCTTAAAAACATAATCTCTATTTTCTGAATTAATTAAAAAAGAACCTGTGCATGCTTGCTGGGTACTCTTGGTCCTTATTTATAATAATCACCTCCATATTAGAGAAAAAACAGAAAAAGTGGTGTTGTTCAAGTGTAATTACTTTGAGTCTGTTTTCTCATTCTGAAGGCTCAGCAGTGAATGGTCTTGACATTCAGGACCCAACTTTTATATTACATTTAATACTCCATATTACAGAATTTCTGAATAGTTAAGAGTACCAAGATCTTGAGATAGATTATTTTTTCAGTATTTTCTGAGTAGAGGTTTCCTTTAAAAAGTGACAAACAGCTATAATAAAATAAATTTGGGGAAACTATGACTTTTACCTTTGGCTAAAAATTCTCAATTAGGGCACAGCTACTTTTCTAGAAATGTTTTAAAATAGTGTGCTAAATTGGATATATTTCCAAGTGCAGTTAGAAGGTGAAGGCATTGTTTCCATTATATTAAGCAAATAAGTATCACTGGATACCAGCAGAGTGTGCATGCACAAAATAAAGCATGAATTGACTAATTCTCAAGTAATGCTATGCTAGTGCTAGAGAGAAGCCAGCACTTCTAGAGTTTCTCGGGATACACTTAAGGGTTTGTGTGCAGATTTTGTGTGCCTGATAATTATATCTGTGCAAATTACACAGTTCTTTCTGAATAACATTCAGATGAAAGAGAGTTACAGACAGAGATGAAGCACTTGGCAGTGGGAGCCAGCCTTAGATGCTGTAGCTAGTATAACAGTTAGAGAGACCCACCAACGTGGCAAAGGTGAGCATGCTGTCTCTAAATTCTTCCAGCTGGTGTTAGGCCCAGTCTGGGAGCTGCAAAACAGACCATCTGCTTGAAGACTCCTGAGATTCCTCTCCTTTATTTAGCAAATGAGTGGAAAGAATTAACACATCTTTCAAAAATACCTGGTAGTGTTTGGTTTAATAGTTCTTAAAAGGTAGTGATTGCGTACTTAGGGAACAAAATAAGCATTTGTTGCTGTTTTGATTCCATTCATTACTTAGAAACCCAGAGAAATCTTACTGTTCTCATTGGGACAATTTTAAAGCCCCACAATGTAATCAAATGTCCTAGACATCAGCATAATACCCTAGAGTTAGTGGACCTTCTTGGTGGCAATATGAGCACCACTGACGGAAGAATACATGACTTTGGAGTATGTAGCTAACTAAATCATGTGACTTGAAGGATGCTAAAACTTTCCTGTTGTTCAAAATTTTTTTTCAGGACAGCAAAATCAAAAAATTCTGCTCTTAAACATCTTTAAGTTAAAATTTTGTTTCATTTTTCTTATGCAAACACCAGTGATAGCGCTAATTATAATGAAAAAAATATTAGAATAACCCAAAGATTTTTTTGTTATTTGTCCCTCACTGGGCCCATCTGGTGGTTCAATTAAATCCTTGGGAGGTGACTGTGAAATGGGAAGGGGGGCTCCTCCTTCCCACACAGTTGGGGAGGTATCACAGAGTAGAGTTGTACTCTCAAACCCAGTGATTGGAAGCAGAACCTTCACTCCCAGAGCCCTTTCTTTTGATCACTGTGTACTTTGTTCACTACTTGGTATAATCATTTTTACAGTGATGAAGACAATATCGTATGAACACATAAGAAAGGAAGACTGTAATTGCAGTATAAGGAGGTCCTTGCATTGTCTGTTGTAGTCTTCTTCATGTTTGCTTTCTCTGTCAGTTGAAACCCTTTCTGATCACATCGGTACTAACTCTACAGGCTTGAGGACACGCACTTCAGCATCTCACATCCATTCTCTTTTAATGTGCTGGACTTTTCCTTCCTTTAGGAACTAAAGCGTGATCTCTGTACCTAGGTTTTAGAACCTCACATTTGGGCTTATTGGTTCTTGTCTATCCCATTCCTGAGCTTGCAAATTTTCCTTGGATCTTGAGTTGTGTATGTCCTCATTAATTCCCAGTCTCTTACTCACCCACCTCTTACAGTACACAGTACGTAACTACCAAACAGGATTGAATTTATTCCACAGTGTAGGGTGAAGGAAGAGTGATTTTTTACTTTCTCTGACCCACTCTTACCTGTAAGTGTGAAATCAAGTCATCTGGGAATACAAGAGAGAAATGAACTCAGGAAAGGAACTGATGCAACAAATCAACTAGCTTCTTCTGACAAATTTGCATTTTTGCTAGGACACAAACCAGAAGAAAAAACCTGATAGTTTTATTCTAGGTGGTAAGTGGCATACCAAAGTGATTAAATGAGTGACCTAGAGTGACTGTAGGCAGGGAAAGGGCCTCTAAACTTCACTTCTCTAATTTGTTCCAAGAATTGGAGCAAGTAAGACCTGACATTTAATATGAACTTTTAACTGCAATAGTCACTCGAGTATTCTTACTGCTTAGGTGACTACAGGAAAAATTCCCAGCTCTCCTGAGCTAGTTTTTCTTTGTATCCAATCTTCTTGTGGGGATTGTAGTACTTGATTTGAAGGTACATTCTTTGTGAATGACACACAGTGTGTACTTAATGAATGAGTATTGCCCCTGCTTCTTTTGTCTTTAACCAACAATACTCTGATTATATATCTATGTATTTTTGGTACTGGGAGTTGAATTTAGGACCTTGTGTTTATCAGACAGGTGCTGTACTGCTCAGTCATATCCCTGGCTATTCTGACTATTCTAAACACAGATCACAGTAGCTCTCTTAGCCACAATTTGCTCCTTTTAGAATAACAACATTTTGCCCTGAACTAGATTTCTAGGCCAAGTTCCGACTTGTTATTTTGTTAGTTTTTATTATGATCTTCAGTTTGTATTCTTATTTGGTTAATGACTGCTGAATTAATTATGTTCCAGGAAAAAATAAAAATATTATTTCTGTAACACTGTTTCTGTGACTAAGGAATATGCATACCAATAGGATATGACTTTTTTATTCTCTGAAATATGGGTGAGTTAGCCATAACCTGCTTCCACTCATAAATTCAGATGGGATTTCCAGGAAATGGGATTTCATTTTTGGTAATATCCTTCCTAAATTTCACAAACAATTCATTATGTGAAGACACCCTTCGATATGACCATTTTCTTTCATAAATAATGGCAAAAAATAGAGATTATGAGCATTCATCCTTTTCAAACATAATTGCTTACAAATTCCTGTTAAAATTTTTTGTAAGCTTGTTTTGGAGTGTGGCAGTGGTCACTTGTTTGTGAAATTTGAAGACAATGCTATTGATGTTTAGCACATCATCAAGGTCGTGAGCAGAGTGGACACAGACTTGCTTGCTAAATCTGAGCATTTGAAAGATTATGTAAGTTTATGAATTCCCAGCGTGTGTAGTGGAAACAAATGAGAATCGAGGTACATACCTGACCTTTGAAGTTAACACAAGGATAAATTCTGTCCTCCCACAAAACATTCCAGAAGGTCCTCCTCTAAGTTAAAAATATACAAGGCAGCCTATCACTTTCTGGAAAAACAAATTCTGTCTTTCTTAATAGAAAAGAAATAATTTCTGAAAAATAACAACAGTTACATTGATTTCTTGCTTTCAAATTGCTTTCTTGTATGCAAGATTCACAATTGTAAAGGAGAGAACTCAACCTCTGAATCATAGTAGAATTTTAATAGAGGTTTGTCAAATAAATGCGTGAGTGAATGAACAGAATTTCAGTGATAGAAAACCAAAGTGATCTTGTAGATTAATATGTAGTGTTTCTATTCATGGATTTTTAACCATGAATTGTGGTTTCAGTTCAACCGCTTACAGTATCATTTTAGAGAGAACAAGAAAAAGAGTAAAAATGAGGTCAGTGTTTTACCCACATTTCTCTGATGAGAAAACTGGAGAGCTCAGAAAGTTTGAAAAGCTGGCTCAAGTTTGCTAGTATGTTACTAATTCCAAATTACATGCTTTTAGCCACTATGCTATATCACTTTCAGCTGATTAACAA
This sequence comes from Dasyprocta punctata, assembly GCA_004363535.1. Classification (NCBI taxonomy): domain Eukaryota; kingdom Metazoa; phylum Chordata; class Mammalia; order Rodentia; family Dasyproctidae; genus Dasyprocta; species Dasyprocta punctata. The sequence continues at coordinate 154,656 of RJWM01001031.1, forward strand.
AAATGAGTATATGAGTGAATTGATGTGCAATTATTTTCTGAGTTTTACTCTTTGGCAAAGATGGCCCTAAGAGCTTTACGTACATTACCCATTTAATACTTACAAAAATATTGGTGCCTGGCTATCCTTAACTTTTATCCTTATTTTATTCACTAATTTTGCTTACATTATTTATTATATTCACTATTGACTTTACTCATGTTTTCCTGTCTACCTCTTGGGAGGATCTGTTGACTTCAGGTAACACCTACTATGGCTTGGCTAGTCCACCCACGACTAAAGTCTTCTGTGCTATAACTAGACAGTTGATCACAGCAGACACTAGAAAAGTCTTTGGACTTGTCTTCTGTGGCAGAGGCTATTTGTTTTTGCTAAAATGGACACTGCCTGCCTTTCAACTTCTTTTACTTTAAAGCATATGTTAAGTTATCCCAAACTTGAGATTTCAAAAGGTTGGAAAGGCCATCCAATACATAATCTTAGATTTGGTGGTGGCATGTGATGTACACAAAGGCCAGGTTATTTTAAAAATAATTCCAAAGTACCAGCTGGGCCATTTTCTCTGAAAGAAAACTTCAAATAAATGTCAAAAAGTCATTAATTATTGAATGCAAATTCCATGAGTTCAGCTCTGTGTGTGGTATTCTGTAAGGAATAAAATTCAAAGAGAAGCTCATCTCAGATATAGCGCACTTGGAAGTTCTCCCTCTAGTTTCTTTTCAGTGTTCTATGCCTTTTGGGTTCATTCCCAAGTTTCCTTTGGTAACTCTAGCTTTGTAGCATTATGATTAATCCATGAGACTGAGGCATGAGGTCTACCTTTACAAAGTACTAATGCCTTCATCTGGGCATTGCCTTCATCTCCTTCTGAGCTTCATACCTGCTGATACAGTGAAAGCTTAACCCTTTAAACAATTCAGTCCTAAATAAACATCTGTGTCCCCTTGGAGTGTTTGTTCACAGGCCAGGCAGCCAGAAGGGCATTCAATACCCAACCCAGGGTTACCGTCCAGTACATAGCATGAAGCCCAAATCTCAAGGTTAGAGTCTATTCATGTGCTCAAACAGCATTACCTGTGAAGAGAGGGCAGTGCCTTCTAAAAATTTCCATAAGAAATAATTGTGCCTATGAATGAACAGCACGCTGATCAACAAGAAAATGTTGAATTTTTCATAGGCTCTAAATGATTGTTATTATAATGGACATTAGAAGACAAATGCATCTATCAGCCTGTTAAAATTAATGCTATTATCCAAATGGGTCTACAAATATTAAATACATCTTTCCATAAAACATAAATAATAGACCCTGGTTCTGACATTTTTTGAAGGTCTGTGTAGAACAGAGGAAATGTTTATTAATGTTTCTGGCCCTCATCCAGATTTGAGCCTAGAGAAGTTGGCTTATTTATAAACAAAGAACTAATAACTTGCCTTTCCGGGATTACAAATTTCTACCATGAATCATTCTGTACTGTCTGACGTATTTTCTAAATTTAGGATGCAATTCATTATCTAAATCCTTGTACATTTCAAGACTTTTACCCTTTGTTCTTCAAGGTATAAAAATAAGAAGTCCCTAAATCCACAGCACAAAATAATACAACAAAAACTTCATTGTTTTAGAAAATTACTTCTCAGTACTGTGTAATGTATGGTACTAATTGACTAAAATGATAATTGTAAGTTTTTAAAAAGCTAGCAAATTTGTCATTGTATCTTAGAGATGTTATTCATTTTTTTTTCAAACTCTTTTGAGATTTCCCATTCTTTACCTCATTTTTTAAGGCCCACTTTTTAAAGGCCACAACACTACTTATAACTATAGATGTTTTAGGATTGGCAAATTGTAAAATCCTAGATGGAATGGCAGAATAGCCCCTCAAGGAAGGAATGGGCTTTATTTATTCTTGGTGAGTTCCAAATGCACAAAAATAAAGGGCTTGCCAGTTGCCAGTGGGAAGTGAACATAATTATGACTTCACAGCTGCTTTCCTAAAGAAAAAGGCGAGAGGAAAAAAAAAAAAGGAAGAGTCATGATTTTTTTGTACTGCATCTAAGAAGAATATGCACAAAGGGAATATATTTATGCCAGATATAAGAAGCCATAATCAAAGTAATACTGTAGTACCAAATTCGTGCCAAGAAATTCAGAAATCTTGACTTGGCAGACAGTAGATCAGTTATGCATGCATCTGTAGTATTCTAGTAATTAGAGCAAACTAGAAAAAATTGAGGTCCTCAAGTATGTTTCTATTAGCTTGTTCAACCTGATACAAGTGAACTGGACTTCCAGCAAAATTGCCAGCATCTATTTTACTGGTTTGTCATTAATAAAGCAAGTTTGTTCAGAGAATAATTCAAACTTTGGTGAGTTGAATTCTAAAGTGTGTGGTCTCAAGAAAGAACCATTGGAAAGTTTTGCTTGAGACCTTGGAAATTAAGCTTGATAAATACCATGAGGTAGCGAGGTTACTATTCACACCTACAAAAGCTGATATCTTGTTTATAACAATTGTTGGCAATTTTTCTACATATGGATAGATTGTAAATATTTTAGACTTTGTAGGCCATATGATTTCTGTTGTAACCTATTCAAATTTTCTATGGTGGTATATGAAGATCCATGTATGATACATAAATTAATGAGCAAATTATATTCTAATAAGACTTTATTAAAAAAAACAGGCAGTAGTTGGTTGGTCATAAGTCATAGATATAGAACTAAGTATCATTTGCTTCTTCCTGATCTAGAAAGTTCTTGTCTGAAAGTTGGAATTGCAGTAACCAAATGGTTATGTGGATGTTTGTCAACAGTGGTATTTACTTAGTGTCCTTAGGGCCTTTAAAAATGTTTTGATTCAAAACAAACCTGAAGATCAATGGAATAGATTAGAAGATACAGCCACAACTACAAACACACTTAGCCACCTCATCTTTGACAAGGGGTCCAAACATGTACATTGGAAGAAAGATAGCCTCTTTAACAAATTGTGCTTGAAAAACTGGCTTTCTATATGCCGTAAACTAAAACTAGATCCATGCCTATCATCGTGCACTAAAATAAAGTCAAAATGGATCAAAGATCTGAATATTAAAACAGAGACACTAAACTTACTACAAGACAAAGTAGGTAAAAATCTTGATGACATAGGTAGGCAGAGAGTTCATGAACAAAAATCAAATTGCACGGGAAACACTTCCCAGAATCAACAACTTGGATCTCATCTTACTAAAAAGTTTTTGCATGTCAAAGGAAATCTTCAACAGAGTGAAAAGAAAACCCACGAACTGAGAAAATATCTTAGCCAATTGTCCATCAGACAAAGGACTTCTAACTAACACATATAAAGAATTAAAAGAAATCAGGCCCCTAAAATTCAAGGACCCAATCCAAAAATGGGCATCTGAGATGAATACACACTTCTTAGAGAAATAAATACAAATGGCAATAAATATATGAAAAAATGTCAACATCAATGGTCATTCAGGAAATGCAAATTAAAACAACCCTGAGATTCCATCTCACTCCAGAAAGAATGGCCAAGTTTAAAAAATCAACCAATAACAAATGTTGGAGGGACTGTGGGGGAAAAGGAACTCTTCTCCACTGTTGGTAGGAGTGTAGACTGGTAGAACCACTTTGGAAATCAGTGTGGAGATTCCTCAAGAAGCTAGGATTAGAGATCCCATTCAACCCAGCTATTTCACTTTTGGGCATTCTCCCAGAAGAACTGAAAACATCATACCACAGTGATATATGTGCACCCATGTTTATAGCAACCAAATTTGCAATAGCTAGATATTGGAAACAACTCAAGTGCCCATCAATCAAAGAATGGATAAAAAAGATGTGGTATTTTTATACAATGGAGTACTACTCAGCTATCAAGAAAGATTGCATTGAGACTTTTATAAGTAAATGGACATGACTTGAGACCATACTCATAAGTGAGATAAATCAAACCCACATGTGTAAATACTGTATTGTCTCCCTAGTGTAAGAAACCAAAATCTACAATAAATACTATGTAAGGGTAAAAACTGCTCAAACAGCAAAAGTAATTGGGAAGGGAAAAGGGGGAAAGAGGGAAGGGAAAAGGCAAAAGATATAAATCTGTATGTATGTATATGTAAGATAACTAAAACGAACATACTGCTGAATGTATTAGTTATTGAGAAAGAATGGTTAATATCCATATGATTAGATCAATTTTACATGTCTATATCTGTTAATGTAAACAACCATTTTGAAGGCAACGATATGCAATATTGCAACCGTTGTGGAGTTTCTATCATCTTGTTGTGTAAACCTATAATGTTACTGTTGTGCATTTGCTGTAGTCGTTTGTTTGTCTCTTTTGTTTTTTGTCTTTCTTATATGTGTCTTTTTTCTCTTAAATGAAAAAAAAGATCAAAAAAATGTTTTGATTCGGATATAAAATGTCTCCCTAAAATCTCATGTTGCTGGGAGATGATTGGGGTGCTGCACCCATCTGTGGATTCACCCACTGATGACTCAGTAGCTGACTGTGTTAAACTATCAAGAAGTGGGCCTGGTCGGAGGTGGCCACTGGGAGTGAGTCTTGGAGGTTGTGTCACTGTTCCTGCCCCATCTTCTTATTCACTCTGGTTCCTGGCTACCCTGGCGTGAATAGTTTTCTGCTGCCAGGCCCCTCTATCCTGATATTCCTGCTTTGGAGCCAGCCAACTATGCACTGAATCCTGGGAAAACCACAACCAAAATAAACTCTTCACCTTTAAGTTTCAGATGTTGGGTATTTTGTCCCAGCAATGGGGAAGCAAACTAGGACAAAGAATATTTTTCAATATTGATGGCTTTCTTAAGATGTCAAATAGAAGTGGAGAGATAAACACAGCAAAGAGCAATTCTTTTTAAAACACTGCAAACATACTTCAGTTGTCTGTGTCCTTAAAAAATCACTGCAACAGGGAAACTGCATAGGGGAACTTAACGTTCAACCTCAAACCACACAGATATCAGAAATAGGAAGAAGAGAGGGGCACTCTGATTTCAGTATAGATATTTTGGGACAGGGAGAAAGGAAAGACAATTTAAATTTGAGTTAATTCTGAAAATGCTTGAGAAAGACTCATTAAAAAAATACCTCTTTAGTGTTCCTTCTCGATTCATAGGCTAGCTCAATCTGCTGAAGAAATGTTAATTGATCTAAGTGATAACTACAGGTGTGTCAGAGTGATGCCTTTCCCTGTTCTTCCAGTAATTTACATCGACCTCTATATGCCACTTAACTTCTATTTGATCTATTTCCCAATTTATAAAATAAAGGAGAATAAAGTGATGTCTGTAAAGTGGTTGGAAAGCTCCCGGGAAAGGTCCTTTAAAGCACAGGATGCCTGAGTTTCAAAGAGTCAGGAGGACGTTTGGCTATTGAGAATGCATTTTAAACCATGTAAGTGGGCACAGTGGTATTCTGTGAATGTCACATTACTCAGCAGTATTCCAGAGAGCCAAATAAATAAGGAGAACATGAAAGTTTAATATTCAAATTACCTTTTAATTAAAGTAGATATAAGAAAAACATAGAATGAGTTTTGAACTGAATGATATTTGTGTTATCAAGATATTGACATAGACACAAATGACCTCGAAGTTTTTTTTCGAAGGTTCTTTTGTATGTAAGCACAGCACTCTGGTGTTTACTTTCATATACTTTAGTTATGATTTTCTTTATTCTATTTTCCTTAATTTGGCTCTCATTCTGTTATTGCAGGACGCAACCTTGAACATTTTTAGTAATCAAGAGGATGCTATAAAAACAGTATCATGAAAACAGCATAAGTCGGTAGAATTGTGCTGGATTCAGTATCAGAATATGAGTGGGTGTCGTTTTCTTTCTGTAACCTCTAGTTGCTCCATCAGTCAGAGAGAAAATAAGGAGCCTGCAGTTCTTTCGGGAGGTTAGACGAGGTACTGAAGGAGAAACTGCTTAGTAGTTATAGGTGTTTGGTAGTTGGGACTTCAATTTGAGTTTGAAGGAAGGATACTGATTAGGATACTTGGACTTGATTATTTTCTCCAAGAGGAAGTAAAAATAATTACAGCTTTCACAACAAAGATAACATTGACATGACAATTTTCATTGTATCATAATCTGCTTAATGCAAGATATTTACTGTCCCTTGAGCCCATCCAAAAATGCCACTAGCACCCTGCCATGGTCACTTTGAAGGTCCAGAATATCCTATCATGTTCCTAAAACCTCTTAAAGGGTCTATACTACATCTAAATGATAATTTAATATTTATGTGAATCCAAATGAATAGTAATGGATTATTTTGTTATTAAAAAATAGTTATAGATGTACTTACGACTATGCCAACTGATTTGAACCTATGCCCTTAATGGTCTGAATTCCACATAGAGAATAAAGCAGAGGTAAGTGTGGGGATTTTAAATTAAGTGCTCAAAAATAACTAAAGTGATCAAAATGATCTATGTCTCTCCCTCATCTTACTTGTTTGAGCAATGTAGAGCCATGGCTAAGTGGTCATGGGTCCATGAATCTATCCAAAAAGAAGGAATCAAAGGTAGCAGGCCAGTTTAAGATAATCAGAGCTGGTAAGAAGTCATCTGAGTTTGCGGGGAGGTGACTATTGTTTGCTGACTGACTTCACATGAGTTGCTGTTTTTGTTGCCATTTAATAGATGATAAAAACAAGATGGTATTAGCACATACTGCTTCAGGACAGACATAGGAAACTTAGAGCTACCAATTTATTATTAAATTTTTCTTTTATCTGATGGCTTTGATTCTACTACAAATAAACTGAGAGTTGCATTGAAGAGCCTTTGCAGGTTATTTTGAAGCAAAATGCAAGGTTGATTGATCTGGGGACCAATACTGCTATACTAACAGCACCCACTCACTGGGAATCTCAGTGTGTTCACAGTTCTCAGTCAAACAATTTTACATTCTTCTCATCGTAATACATTCACAGTGTTGTTGTTGTTATTGTTGTTGCTATCTGCATTTTCAAATGAAGACATAGAAGATAGAAAGTTGAACCCCTTAAGTCATGTGGTCAGTGAGGGTGAAAACCGGAAATCTGAGCCAGGGCTACCTCCGTACGGGTCTTTGCGGTGTGGTGAGAGTGTGTAATGGCCTGAGTGAGGAACATGAAATCTTGAGAGAATAGGAGCGACAGCAAGATGGAGCAAATAGATCCTGGAGTGCTCCTTGGGGTGCTGAATGCAGAGCCTTGAGCTGCCTAGACTCATGAATCTATTTTGTTTAGTGAGAACCCTTCATTCTCCAGGAAGGGAATGTCTGTGCCACCCGCGATGAGACAAACTCAATCAGCTTGAGAGAAGATTATCTTCATGACCTTTAAGAAAACTCTTCTCCCCTCTACCTCACCCTGTCATGCTGTACCTACAAGAGGAAACTTTCAAAGAAAGAGCTCGCTGTATACTGGGTGGCCATGAATTTCCCCTTGACTCACAGACAGATGAAAGCAATTTAACTCCTAGTCACCAGGAAACAGGAAGTCTCTCCCAGGGTCTTTTGATCTTTTGTTGCTCCGAAGAGGTCCACATATCATTGTTTTGCCACGTCAGGCCATTAAACCCATTTTGTTCTTTATATATCTGCTAAACATAGACACCAAAATGAAGAAATACAGCCTAAATAAAGACACCAATAACGGCTTACAGGGAGTATTGAAAATAGCTCTGCAGAAGGTGAGGAGCCAATGTCTTTCCCACTGTGGGCTCTAAAGGTGCTCTCTTTGATCTGCTACAAGGTCCCTCCACCACAAGGTAGGAAATTAGAAATTTTGAGGGCTATTGAGCACTGATTTTTCACAATGGATCAACTAGAAGTTATTAAACATGGGGAATGTTGAAGTTATAATACGCTAGGAAGACAAAGGGGACTCGTGAGGGCAGCCACAGTGGCAGCCACGGTTTGTCGCTTCTCACTCTTGGCTCTGTGGGCTGAATGTGAGCCCCTTTGCCAGGGAAAAACTAGAAAAACTGTGATCGAAAAGGTTGACTGAACTGAGATGGCCAGAAACAGGCCAGAACCCAGACCCAGGAGGCTCCTCTCCAGAGGCGGGTGGTGGCAGCCCTTGTACTTTACCAAATTTTCTATCAATTGGGGCTTTAGGCAGGCAATAAAAGCATGGTGGTTAAGGCTGAAAGTTTTGGAGAGAAAGAAAACTGAATCTGATTCCTAACTCTGCATGATCTAGCACATGCCTATTGGAAAAAAATCATTTTATCCCACTAAGTGACAATTACCCGGTCTGTAAAGTGGTACTAAAATGAGTGCTTCCTCTCTTGCTTTGCTATGAGAGTTATGCAATACAATATGGGGCACACCGTGAGGGCTTCCTTCATGGAGGTAACAGTTACAGAGGAGGCCACTGTGCTCTGTCGCAGGATACACTCAAGAGTTTCAATGCTCTCCTCATTCTACTCCGGATTTCTCCCTCTCCCACTGATCCTTGCTGCTGATCATCCTTTATTTGATAATTAGAGAAAGGAAGAGCAAGATGGGAGATTTGAGATCACTGTGGGTAAAATGCACAGAGACAAGCCTAGACCTGCCCGTATGGCATTGAATATAGAGAAAGTTTTGGAGGAACTCTCCGAAAGGTAAAGTCATTTTCCCTTTAGAAATCATAGAGAAGAAGCCAGTGATTTATTATCCAGAAGAACAATAGACAAGCGGGCTTCACTACCCACCTGTGAAAGTGACGAGTGCTTACCAGGCCTCCTCTTGCACTCCGAGCTTCAAAGCGTTCCCAGCCCTTTCGCCTGACTACCTGCTATGCTTTCTCCTGGAGGCACTTCTGCTCTTCTCTCATTCTTTTGGCTTAAAAAAGAAATTTATCTTTTCCCACCATTCTGATTTCTCCTCTCTAATCTTCTCCTTGTTTCTTTTACTGTTTCGTGGTCTGGCATTGTTGCTGACCTGGGTAGACATTCTCAAGAGCTCTTAGGAGAGCTCTTGTCTCAGGATCAGGTTTTCTCCTTGTCCTCTGGCCAGTAATAGAACAAAGGACAAAATGCCACCTCTCCAAGTAACAATATCTCTTTATGGAAGCTTTGTCTGTGCTGCTTTGGTCCTTTTCTCTCTGATTCACTGGCTTTGCCTTGGAGGGACTTCTCTATTTTTTTCCTTTTTATCGCCTCTTGACTTCTACAAGGAATAGATTAGGCTTCCTGTTTTTAGTTTCTTACTTCCAATAAATTCAAAATATTTTCCTCAAATGTGGGGGCAAGCTGAGAAAATGGAAAAGTCAAAATAATGTCAATCTTCATTCCTAGGCCCCCTGTCCTGACTTAGTGACCAGAGTCCTAGGATCTACATTTGTCCTCCTAACCACCGCCAGAGCTTTTAGGGCTAGGTTGGCTGTCGGAGGCTCCAGTGCTCCCAAAGGACTGTCCTCCTCCCTGATGCCCTAGGGGAATCTGGAAGCTGTTTTTGAGGCCTGCAGAAGAGGGACTGTCAACATTCAAGTGTGCACCCTATTACCAAGTAACAGACTCCCTGTGTTACCGTCTTTCGGTTTCAATTTTGTGCTACTCCTTTGGCCCTCAATTAAGTCTAGCCCTGGCCCATTACACATCTCCTCTCCATTTTTACTGCCACTACCTTAATTCAAGTGCTTACTATTTCATAACTGAAGTATTCTGCTAATTACTTATATTACTATCCTAGGGTTGCCATTAAATAGAAAAAAAAATCACAAGTTAAGTGGTTTAAATTAACAGAAATTTATTCTCTGAGTGTTTTGGAGGCCAGAAGTCTGCACTGAAGCTGCTGACAGGGCCATCCTTCCTCTGAAGGACCCCGGGGCAGACGCGATTGCATGCCTTTATCCTAGCTCTGATATTGGAAGCCGCCCTTGCCACTGTTCCTTGACTTGCAGCTGTATAACACCAAATCTGCCTCAATTTTCACATAATGTTCTCTTCTCTGTGTTCTTCTTTGAAGGAAGAGAGTCATATCAGATTAGGGTGTTCTCTACTGAGCCTCATTTTAGTCTGATTACATCTGGAAGCCCCTATTTCTGCATAAAGTCATCCTCACAGGAAGAGACGGTTTAGGCTTCCTCGCCCTTTTGGGGAAGATACAGTACAATCCATGACAGTGCCCTGATGAGTTCATCTGCCCCTGGTGTTTTTCATTTCTTTAACTCATCCTTTGTAACACAGGTGTTCTAAAATACTTATCAGACCATTTATACTTGAATTTTTAAAAGCAATCTTCAAAGTCTCCATTACTTTACAATATCATTTTTAAATTTGCATCTCAGGCCTTTTTCATTTTAGGCCCTTCTCATCTTCCATTCCAGAGCATTCCACTGTCCTCACCCTTGGGGACCCTGTGGCGTGTGACTCGTTAACTCTTTTATATCATTCAAAGTCTTACATATTTGCTCACAGTTTTTATTGTTTTAATATAACTCCCTCTTCTCTCCTTCAAATGATTCAGTCCCTTGATTTTTCCACACTGCTTTGCTTATTTTGCTGGTACCATGGAATTTCTTACATTGTGTCAGCACCTTACTAATATTTGTCTTGATTTCCCCAATGCCTGGTGCCTATCATCTGTAAAGATGTGTTTTTAACACAAGCAATTCCATACAGGAAGAAACTTTGATAATTCATCTTATCAATTTTTTTCCTTGTGTTCTTTATAAGTCCTAGCACTGTGATTATTCCTTCCTACATCCTACCTAGTGCCTTTGGTAGCCACATGGAAGTGAATTCCAAAAGTTACAAGCTGGACCATAACTTAATATATGATGTGATACTTCCAGCTCACATCTCATCATAGTAAATTCAAAAAGTCTTGGCCCTTTGTGGCTGAGGGACATGTTTTTCTTCTGAATCTTGTTTCATCATCCTGTTTTGTATTATTTATTGGTCCTCACTGTATTTCACAACATTCTCTCTTCCACAGTTGTCCATATTGGATTATTTCCTTGTGGGAAAATCTCTGGTTAGAGTACTGGCAAAAAAACAGACCCAAAGATCAATGGAACAGATTAGAAGATATGGAAACAACTCCAGACATACTAAACCACCTTATCTTTGACAAAGGGGCCAAACACATTCATTCGGAGAAAGATAGCCTCTTTAATAAATAGTGCAGGAAAAACTGGCTCTGTACATGCCAAAGATTAAAATTGAATCCATATCTTTCACCATGCACTAAACTAAATTTGAAATGGATCAAAGATCTAAATATTAAAACAGAAACATTAAATCTGCTGGAGGATGGAATAGGTAAACTCGAAGATACAAGTGTAAGTAAAGACTTTATAAATGAAATCCTGATCACACAGGAACTATCATAAAGAATCAACAATTGGGATCTTACCTTACTGAAATGCTCTTGCACAGCAAGAGAAACCACCAACAGAGTGAAGAGATAACCCACAATGTAGGAAAACATTTTCCAGCTGTTCCTCAGACAAAGGATTATTATAGAGAACATATAAAGAACTCAAAAAAATCAGACCTCCCAAATTTAAAGACCCAATCCAAAAATGGGCATCTGAGATGAACACACACTTCTCAGATGAAGAAATACAAACAGCAAATAAATATATGAAAAAATATTCTATATCACTGGTCATTTGAGAGATGCAAATTAAAACAACACTGAGATTCCATCTCACCCCAGAAAGAATGGCTATCATCAAAAAAATCAACCGATTACAAACGCTAGAGGGGCTTCTGGAAGAAGGAACCCTTCTCCACTGTTGGTGGGAGTATGTCCTAGTAGAGTCATTGTGGAAATCAGTGTGGAGATTCCTCACAAAAGTAGAATTGGAGGACTCATTTGACCCATCTATCCCCCTTCTGAGTATCTTACCAGAAGAGTTAAAAACACTGTGCCACAGCGATATATGTGTATGCATGTTTATAGCAGCACAATTTGTAATAGCTGAATCTTGGAAACAACCCAAATGTCCATCAACTGAGCAATGGATAAAAAAGATGTTGTCTTTTTATACAATGGAGTACTACTCAGCCATCAGAAAGGATAGACTGGAGATTTTTATAGATAAATGGATACAACTTGAGACTATACTCATAAGTGAAATAAACCACGCTCACACATGTAAACATCATTTTGTCTCCCTAGTGTGAGAAGCTGAAAGAGTAAATAAGATCCAAAATGTACAATAGATATTATAAAATGGGAAGAGCATTCAAAAGGAAAGAGAAATTGGAATGGGGGACTAGAGAAAAGAAGGAAAGGAAAAATGAAAAAATACATATATAAGATGGTTATATTACTAATCTTCCTTAGTTCATTGAAAAGAAAGGTTGTGCTGATACTGTTTGGACAATTAAATGCTGATATCTTGTACTCTGAGTAACTAATTTAAAGATAACAATATGCAATGTATTAATGTTACCTTCCTATTATCTTGTTTTGAAATATTGGTTTTTTTCTCTTTAAAGTAAAAAAAATTAAAACTAAAAAGATCAAAACAAAAAACTGGTTGGGCAATTTGCTTAGTTCTTCTTTAAGAGCCTGTATTTCTAGTCCCAGTTTCTTTTCCAGACTCCAGCTGATTTAGTGTCTGTTACCTTCTGCTGCTCCAAGAATAATGCCTGAGCCCTCCTGCACACCTGCACCCACAGCCTCTGCTGCTTTCTTACATTTTCTCTCCTTGTTGAGTTGCAAGTCATGGGGAGGTTAGCATTCTCCACCTGTCTTCTTAACTGCTGTAGTTCTGATGCCTGACCCAAAGTCTAGTTTAAATCATGTTCCAGTAAATAAGAATTGAATTAAGGTAGGGTTTTGTTGATTATGATGGTGGTGGTGAGGATGAGTTGGTAATGAAACTATTGTTTGGCATCCTGGTAAGATTCCCAGGGTTTCCAGCCTTAAAAAAAAGCAAAGAAAATTGCATATGGTGTTTTTAAGACCATAGTCATTTTGTAACACAGGATCAAATATTTTCTCAGTTCCAGTAGCAGTTTTTCTTTTTAATTATTTTTCTTGTTAATTCTGTATGGACTACAATTATATTTTATACCATCATTCTTTTGTTTTGTTTTGTTTTTTGGGTTTTTTTTTTTTGCTTCATTTTTTTTCTTTTTGAGGCAGGGACTCACTATGTAGTTGAGACTGGTTTTGAACTCGCAATGATTCTCCTACCTGAGCTTGCCAAGTGTCTGGATTATAGGCATGCCTGGCTATACCATCATTCTTGATTATAATCGAGGACACTATATATCATTGACTTTCTCCAACCACCGCCCCCTGAAGGAAAGTGTTTTATTTAGGTTACAATGCAAGTCAGCTGTATGGAACAGAATTAATGGTGGCTCAAAATGTGGTATTGGAGTTAGCAGAAAAGTTCTGACTTTTTCTGTTTAACAATGTTGCTTAATAGCTACTCTTTTCATGGGAGGTTAAAGATAGCTACCCATGTTACATGGTCTCATATTGCTCAGGAAGTCACTAGAAATTTATCTATCTATCTATCTATCTATCTATCTGTCATCTATTGCTCTATCATCTAATCATCTACCTATGTCATAAAACATACTTGGCATTTATTTTTTTCAGTACTGAAATTGAACCCAGGGCCTTTGTTGTTGCTCGATTTTTTGTTTTGAGTCAGTGTCTCAGTAAGTTATTTGCCCAGGCAAAACTTGAAGTTGAAATCCTCCTGCCTCAGCCTCCTAGAGTGCTGAGATTAGAGTTATATACCACCATGTTCTGCTGACATGCATCCTTATGTGACTGAAAAACCTTCATTAACGGTGCCAATTCAAAGCTTGGTGTGGAGTAGATTCTCATCAAATGGTAAATCTGCACAATAATAATTCTGAAAACAACAGCATAACGGCAATCACAGCAAATAACACTGACCCTTCTCCTAAATAGGTGTATATGCCTTGTGAGGTTCTGAATGTAATTTATAACTTATATGAAGGGATTCTTTGAAAAGTTTTCCCATAACCATGTTGTAGTACCATAGATTAGCTTCTCAGGGGAAAAACCTTATATTCACATCAAAAATAAGATGCGTATCTAATTTCATCAGGATTTAAGATGGGGATTATATTTTTTTCCCCAAGGAAAGTAGATGCTGGGACAGAAAATTTGGCCTTACATATTCTCTCTCCCCTCTCTTTTTTCTCTGATGTATGTTAGTTCCCATGGAAACTATGGTGTAGTGTTTTGAGAGTGACACCTACAAATGTAGTGTAAAGTCATTTTTATCTAATATTTGAAATTTAAACCATGATTTGTGATATAGAGTGAAACCTCCTTAGCATATTCTGAAGGGCTATAAAAAGACAACATTCTGAATGCAGAAACAAAACATGTGACTGCATTATGCCAGGTCTTGGGAAGTTTGGTATTGTTCTCAGGACAGAGAAACAGAAAGAGCCTCAGCCCCGCAGTTTGCCTGCACAGGAGCCTTGGCAATGCGTGCGGCTCCTTAGTGTGGGGGAGGGGAGCCCCGCCTTCTGCCTCCGTCCTAGCTGGACGCAACCTGGCAGGCCGCTCAGTGAGGAGCAAGGGTACCAACTTTAAACGCTGCAGTAAGTAGCTGCATGTGGGCAGTAGCAAAGCTGCGGGGGCTTCTGTGTTTCCACTGGTTTCTAGCACCACCCCCGGCCTGCCATTCTCAGGGCAATAATGTGATTTTCTTTATTAATTTGCCAGTATTTCGCCTATAAATTCCAGATGCATTTAAAGGGAAATAAACATGTTTCTAAAGAGAGAAACTGGAGTCCTGGGGTAAAATGACTTGAGGTTTAATGGAACATGATCAGCTCAGGCTTCTGATGCGCTCTTCAGAGAAAAAAAATGTCTAGGTGCTGAGTTAGGCAATCTGGAATCAAATCTCAAATCATTTTTTTTTCTGGTTGTATACATTGAACAAGTGAAATGTTTTCTGATCCCAAGGACACTGATCTGAAGAACACTGTAAAGTGGGAAATGAATGAATATATCCAAGGGAGATAATGTGTAACACTGTGCTTAGTACCAGTTATATCCTCAGAACTCTTGCTTTGTGCTACACAAATGAGGCAGTTAGCCCATGAAGCTTAACAAACGCTTATTAAATCTTACCGTCTAACATTAGTAATAAAAACAAAATTGTTGCTCGTAATAAAAAAATAGAATAATAAAACAAGCACATTTCAAACAACAACAATAACAAAAATAGCAAAATACTGTGTTCCTGATGACATTCCTATGTGATCCGCTACTCCAACACTGTTAATTTATCTGCCTGAGGAAAAAGAACAATACATTCCTCATGGATGGAGTAAGTCATACTGTTTCATGTCTCTTGCCCACAGATTTAAACTTTGAGAGGTGTATAAATAAGCAACTTAGCATATGTGACCTCCTGACTATGAAATGTTAAATTCCAGGAACTATATTACTCCACCACTTTTATTTGTCTGTGGGAAATCACTTGATTTATGCCTGATCCCAAGGTACCATAAAAATGTGCAGGTATGCCAAACTAGAGCTATTGGAACCTGTCAAATAAAAATTTTAGCTGCCCTTAAAATATACAAATAAAAGTAACATTTGATTAAGGATAATACAGTTTATATCATACTTTTATCAGTATTAAGTCACAAAACATATCTAAACAATTTAATTTTAATATATTACGGTGTATTCTAGCTCTTGGAGAGCAAGATCCCCTGCATGATGAAAAGGGAAGTTTCTTATCTGCAAAGGAATTATAGCTGAATGGCAGTTCTAGCCAAAAAACACTAAACCAACATAGACAAGGCAGATTAACTGAATCGTTCAGCCAAGAAGAATCTGAGGTTTCTTGAATTTAGCTTATTTACATTGATCATTCATTCTTATTTTATGGGCTTCAGAACTTCAGATGGGGTCCAGCTAGGATTATAAACCAAAGTGCCAAAATAACCTACAAGACTGTTGGAAAGGAATCCCCAGCTCAATTTTCAGGCTCTAGAGTCTGGGATAATTCCAAAAAGATTCTCAGCTTTTAGATCCTTTAGACAAGTCTACATTGAGACTCAAAAGCAACCTGGAGAACTTCCATATCTTTAACGCTTCATTTATGGTGTACCTATGTCAAGCCACAACTATGGAGTTCTGGTTTTAGCTTGAAGAGAAAAATAAACTTCACTGTAATCACTGCTGTGCGGAGTACAGGTTCTGTTTTATAGTCATGGTTAAAGCAGGCTCACATCACCTTTGAATTCTGACCACTTTGAATTTCTTCTAATGAAATATTTCCTTAAAATTCGTGTGCATTTATTATGCCTTTGTCAACAAATGTTGCATATTTGTATTCTGCTTTATTTTTCAAACTGGATTTTTGATGGCCAGAGTTATTAAGCAAAATCACCTGGGGTCTTATGTCATTATGCATCTTTCTGAAACACGCACAGCCATATTCTGAGAAAGCTGCTATATGGTGGGAATTTAAGAAAATTTCACTGCAGAAGGCCCAGCCTCAGGGAGACAGGGATGATGCCTCACTCACTCCCAGTGTTTAATGCGGTACCTGTCAAGTTGCAGATGCTTAGTGCCTGGAAGTAAGAAAATAAATGAATGAATGAGAAGGAATTTTCCCTGAATGCACTCACAATTTATTCCAGGCAGACTTTGCTCAGTGCTCCCCTGTGAATCAGAACAAGGTCTAAGTCAAAGTTTCAACCACGTAAGATAACATAGGAAAGTCATCACGGGAGCTGTGTCAGACAGCAGGAAAGCAGGGGAGGCCCAGGCAGCCACAAAGGTTGCTGGGCAGTTTGTATCTGAAGGTGATTTTAGCTGATGACTGGGTTGGAGTCCTGTGGTGTCAGGAATGCACAGGTTTAGAAATATCTAATAACTTTCAATTACCTGTGATTGTGATCATGTAGTGAAAGGTAGCAGGGACCCAAGTGGCATTTGCATTAGTTTGACACACTGTGCATTAGATTTGCATTTTTAATTGTGACTGTTGTAGGTCAAAACTAGCATCAGTTATTCTCACTGAACTCACTTTCACTAAAGTTAATCTGAGATGTAAAGCACTATGTAAAAAATATAAAGACCCAAATAACTATATAATACAGCATATACATATATACACACTTATATAATATAATTTCATATGAGTATATACACTTTTAAATAATAGCACACCATTCCGCATATATGCATATATAAAATATGTACAGAGTCTACCAAAAAGGCTATTCACACTGTAAGAAAGAAAAAATAGTGCTGTTTTCAAACAGATGATGGTACCCTCATATGGGGGACCTTAGCGGGTGTCATATACTGCAGAAAACCCACTACTCTGCCAGCCCTTAGAGAAAAAAATTGAAAATGCATGTGCAGCAATCTCAGTGACCAAACTAACCAAAGTAGCAGTTCCCGGTACTACTAAATGTCTGGAAACTAATGGCCACCACTTTGAGCATGTCGTAATTGCAGAGGTCAAAGGTAACTTGTATTAATCTCATGATGTCAGGAATGGGGATATAGCTCAGCAGCACACCGCCTGCCTGGCAAGTGCTAAGTCCTGAGTTTGATTCCTGGTACAAAAAAAAAAAAAAGAATCTTGTGATATCACAATAAGTTTAGTATTAAAATATCTGTACAAGGTTTTCCTTTCCTGAAGTGTGTATGCATTTTTTTTTGTGGATGCTACAAATTATATTTTCACCAATGAAGTACAACATGTATAATGGTGATCCCATAAATTATAATAAAGCTGAAAACTTCCCATTACCTAGTGACACTGTAGCTATTGCAACATCATAAGCCAATGTATTACTCAAGTGGCTGTAGGGGTGTTAGCACCCACTGTGCTGACAATCATATAAAGAATATACTAACTCCACACAAGGTAGATAAACATTATGTATAGCAAATATATAAAAATAATAAAATATTTTAAAACAACACATACAATTAGGGAAAGTACATGATATTTGATAATGATAATAAATTACTATGTTACTGATTTATACATTTATTATACTATTTTGGCATCATTCAAAAATAATTCCTGACTTTTAGATGCTTTAGGCAAGTCTACATTGATATAAATGATTGTTAGAATAAACTCCTTCTCCTCTTAGTTACTTTTACATTGCTGGAAAAAAATACCTCATAACTACAAGTTAAAGGAAGAGAGGTGTTACAGTTATGTTCCTATGGCCCTGCCAAGTCTCATGTAATCATGGCATGGACATGGCTGAGTCTTGCCTTAGTGACTGATTTGTTATTTAGCGCTGGGATTGGCGATGTGAGTGCTGCACCTGCCCAGGGGTGGAGCCGACATACAGTGTAAGGGCTAGAAGAAGGTGTGTCTTCCCTCTCTTGCCAGTTTGACTTGCTTTTGCAGCTGCCATGAATGGCTGCCCTGCCATGCCACGCTGCCTTGGAGCCAACAGTATGGACTGAAACCTCCAAGAACTATAAGAAATAAACCTTTCCTTCCCTAATTTGGGGTGTGAGGTGTCTTGTCTCAGCAATGAGAAAAAAGTAACCAAGACAAGAGGTTTAATTTGGCTTAGATTGTAGGGATTTATTTTATAGTTGGATGGTTCCAAAGCAGGGCAGTATGGCAAGAGGAACATGACAGAGGAAACACAGTTCATGGCATGACGGGGAGGAAGCAGAGAGGGATCAAGGGAAGAGGAGGGGTAAATACACTTCCAGGGCATGCCCACAATGTCCCCACTGCTTTCCATCAAGATTTACCTCCCAAAATCACACCCAGTTACAAG